>KN729695.1:0-15974 GCA_000816745.1 Ancylostoma duodenale | reverse complement strand
GGCTGCCAACAAGGCGACCACCAGGCCACTTCCGAAGCGGTGAAAGGCTGAAGCAGGCTTCTTCACCCGCTGAAACACATTTCCAGTTTTATGGAAAATTTCGCATTTGCATTTATAAGAAAAAGGATAATAATGAAGGTGTGTCTGTGCTTGTAATATTAGAGAAGCTGGTTGTTGGGCGGAACTGGCTATAAGGAATTTCCCCATGTTGAACGAGAAAAGTACCCCCATGTGCGAGATACGTCGCGCCATATTTTGGGATGGATTCACATCGGTGTGCCGGCCGTGGCAAGAGGCGAGGCCACTTCGAACAGGAGGTGGCTCGCCCTGCCACAACCACTCCAAGCAGGAGGAGGCCTGGCGGCCAACCGGGAAACGGACCATTTGCACCCAGCCGATTAGGGGCGGGGTCATGGGCTGGAGGCATAGCGCCGTCATTGGTGGGCTATTTGCAGCCGTATGCTGCGATGCGGTCCCTGCGGCGCGCTCAGCGCGGCGAGGTGCGAAGGCGGTGCGAAAATCCGTACGAGTTGTGCGACACTCGTTCAAAGAACGCGCAACAGGCATTTTAGTAAGTAAAACTTTCACCTAGGGGTTATTTGGCATGCTGATTACGAATCTGGCACCTATTTTGTATCAAAATGCCGTTTTTGAAGTGTTCCTAGCGTACACAGTAGATACAGTGTTTTTCAGAATCTCCGGAAACATTGTAAACTAAGGTTATTTGACGTTTTCATCTCGAATACGTTTTTATTGTGATGTAATGATTTTCTTACAACTAAGTTGCAGGATGGATGTAATTCCTTTTCTGAAACTACTGGATTTATATTTATAAAGCAAAGTTGAAATTTCGAAACCGTTAGAAAAATAATTCATGACAATGAAAAACGAATCGTCTGAATGGAAAAGTTTGCTTTTAAAAAGAGCCCCGGGCTCTTTCTTTGTGTGCCAAAACCTTTCCAAAAAGATTTCGATGCAGATAAAAACACTTCACGATTTTCCGCTTCCTATTTTGTCACAAGAAAATGTGTGAAAAATAAAAAGTTCCCTGTGGGAGTGTGTGTCATTCCAGTCCAGATGTGAGGATCGTTTTTAGTTTGATCCCTGGCGTTCAATTTAACCCAGATGTGACAGCTGCTTTTAGTTTGCTTCCTTACTAACCCCAGCTGTGAAGGAAACCAACAGAGTGACTGGCATTCGCGCACCTCGGCATCACTAGGTAACCTGCTCAACCCAGTCCTACTGTTACCGGTCGACCCAGAAAATTTCTGCGTGTTGTGCAGAAAGGACGACCGCCTCACGCGCTTCTTCTGCATCCTCCATTCAAGAAATGCACATGGTTAATGGTGTGCAACTTCTGCCACTTCTAAATTACTCAGCTGCCCTGACATCAAAAAAAAAATTTTGCATTGTTCAAACGAATCGCTGCACGTGCCCTTGTGAAGTATTAGAATGTGTGCTTCTATTCTTCTATTCTGAAAACTACGCTACTTTGTAGCGTAATTTTATCGTAATCAGCTGTAATTTTATTGAATAGTTTGTATTGTATCGTGACGTAACCTTATCTCACGACTGTCATAAATGGTCGTAATAAATCTATCTATCTATCAATTCTACTCCCCAAAGAACTCCAGACGAGTGGGATGTCACGGCCGCTGGGTAAGGATATGACAGCCTCTGGATCCGATCCTGCCGTAATCTAAGATGATGATTTGCAGCTATCCTACCCTTACTTCTCATCCTCTGCACATCTTTTCTCAAAATCTACTCTTATCCATCCAGTCTCATGAATCCTTGGAGGTTTTTTTTCTTTCTGCTTATAGATACATAGCGGTTTATTTCGAGTTAAGATATGAAATGAATTGGTGTTCGCGTTTCGAATACGAGCAAAAAAACTTAACCGACCTGTTCGCAAGATTCCTAGTCCTCTGGTTAAATGACAGAAAATCATAGAAACTAAAACTAATGTTCATTTGAGTTTAAAACACAGAACCACGAGCATTATACATTGCAGGAATTCCAAATACCCTTGTTTCTTTTTAAAACTTCGAATCCTTTTTATATTGAAACATCCATCACGATTTTCAGCTTTAGTCCGAAAGATTCTTGATTCATTGATTAATAAGTAGGATATGCTCATCTTTTTTGACAAAAATTTGAGCTAGATTAAGCCATAAAAGCACCCTATGGTTCTTTGTTTGCTTTTATAGACAGTCAAACATCAATGTTTTTAATAGAACCCTTCTCCGACAAATATATTTGTTTCCACCCACTTACTGCTGTTCCTTTGAAGTGTTAAAAATGACCGTCGATTGCTTCATCCTCAAACTTTAAAAAAGGGCAAATCTCTGGTTGTGACTATAGATATACGGAAGTAAATCTTCAAATCCATTCAGACGTAGAATGCATGAAGTAACCAGTCGTCGAACGTGAAGGGTATGGTGCAAGACGGAAAATTTTGCACAACTATGATTATGAAGAAGCCGCAGTATGTTTCAAGAAACAGGTAAAATCCCTAATACCAATTTTTCTCTCGTGTTTATTCCCAATCATTTATTTTTATAACGGAACTGTTCATGTTGTTCAATTCAATGCCTTTACGATATCCAGATATCTAGAGCTTGTTACCTAATTATGAAAAAATTCCGCCGGAATTTACAAAAACATGGGTGGGGCTGTTTCACTGTAGTAAGAGGCGCTACTGCCATCGGTCCCACCCACGCCGGCCAAGCCCTTAATCTCTCCGGGATCGTTTGATTGGTACCACATTCATCTTGGAGGATGAAGTGCTTACTGATGGATTGGGTGCCATTCGCCACTTTTACGAAGCACATACGCATTCAATAGCTTCTACGACTTTTACCTGAGGTTGGAAGTGTTGTGCATCCACAAGGGATCCACATCGACTCCTTCAAGCTCTCTATCACTCAGTAGCAGTATCAGAGAGTTCGTGCGCCACCGATGACGCAGAACAGGTGTTGCGAATGTCTTCATCACGGAAGGATGTATACTTTGTGCTGAACATACTGATGGCCCCGGGTTGATAACTGCAGCCAGAATTTTTATGTGTAATAATCGTTTACTTTTCAAGGACTATCAGCGAAGTGTGGTTTACAGGCTGCTGCCAGTCTAGACTTCACTGCCTGGAAGAGGGGTAGGGGACCGAGATGAGGTTTTTGCTAAAAGTGGGCTGGGCGGCCAAAATCTAAGAAGCAAAATTTCCGAAAGAAAGTTCCGTTATAAAAATAAATGATTGGGAATAAACACGAGAGAAAGAATTAATATTAGAAATTTTACCTGTTACTTAGAACGTACTGCACCTCCTTGGATATCATACACTAGACAGTATACCCGGCTTCGCTCAGGTGTCTTACCACCCCGGCTATTTCACACCTGATGGGGAAACCAACGATAAATCCATTCACGATGCGCACCACTTTGGAGATCAGCATGTTGACGGACCTAAATAGGCTTTTTTTTAACCGACTTATTGGTGAAAAATGAAGAAAAGATAGGGATATTTGTGTTCAGCTTCTTTGAGAACGCCGGTAAATGCACTCCTACCCGCCCCTGAGAAGAAGCGGATTTTTTAAAAACTGGACTAAAAATTCGATAAAACCAGTAATTCAGTGTTTCCATGCATAGTGGTTGCCTTGTGTTCAGCGCATTCAAAACCCCCCAAATGAGGATGTCATCACCGATCCCCGATCAGAATTAGCGAAAAATCAATGAAATCAATAAATCGACACCGTCATTCGAAACGCTTGTCATGATCGTGCTCAGCATATTGGAAAACCCCAATGCGCATATCCTCACCGATCCCTGAGCCAAAGTTGTAAAAAATCAATAAAATCAATAGATCGATACTACCGTTCAGAATGGTTGTCACACTCGTGTTCAGCGTATCGGAAAATCCTAGCAGACATGTCCTCATCGACCCTTAGACGAAAATATCGAAAAATCGATAAAATCAGTAAATCGATACCGTCCGATGGGTAGCGTCGGGCGAAAAGAAGCCTATGACCTCCACCGGCCCCTGAAGAACACACATGCAAAATTTGGTCCAGATCGGTTCATCCTTCGCGATTTCTGTTCGGAACATACAAACGTACAAACACACAACCACACAAAAGGGGAAGGCATGCTTGACAACCGTCGCGTCGCGGGGCAATCACAATCTGTTCAAAATCTGCCGTTTTCCCCCCACGCTATCTTCGGCTGTGGCGCGCCTTTCGTGAAAATGTGGCAGCTATCGCGTGCGATGGCATCGCGGAAACATCGCACCCATGACGTGCTCGGTGGTCGCGACGCCGTGATTTTCAGTGGCTAGACAGTAGTGAAGACCCCACAAAACTGTGCAATTTGTCGTGAAGAACGAACATCGAACAGTAGATCGCGTCGCTAGCATCCTGCTAACAACCCGCGACAACATGGCCGTCGCCAAGCATGCCTACCTAAACACAAACACAAACTTCCACTTTTATATATACAGGTAGTTGTGCAGAACTTTCCGTCTTGCACCATACCCTACACGTTCGACGACTATTTTTGGGGTTACTTCATACATTTTACGTCTGAAGGGATTTAAAAATTCACTTCCGTATATCTATCGTCACAACCAGAGATTTGCCCTCTGTAAACTTGAGGATGAAGCAATCAACGGTCATTTTCAACACTTGAAAGGATTAGTCATAATTATCAAATATATTTATCAGAGAAGGGTTCTAGGAGAGAACTTCGATGTTTGGCTGTCTATAGAAACAAGCAGAAAAAACAATAGACTTCTTCCATGGCTTGGTCAGATTTTCTCCAAAGAAGGTAAGCACTTCCTGTTTACTAATTAATGAATCATGAATCTCTCTAATTAAAACTGAGGCGCTTGATCGATGTTTTAATATAGACGAGACCGAGTTCAAAATTTTAAACGAGCCGAGAGAGTTCGAAATTGCTTCAATGGATAATGCTCACGGTTCTGTGTTTTACACTCAACGGAACATTAGTTTGAGTTTTTGTGATTTTCTACCAGTTAACCAGATTGCTAGAAGTTTTGCAACCGGGTTAGTTATGCCAAAGGTTTTGTTTGTACTCGAAAAACGAATACCAACTCGTCTCAAATCTTCACTCGAATTAACAGCCATGCATCTGTAGGCAGAAAACAACGAAAAAAAAAGAACATTCCGAGATTTATGAAACTGAATGGATAAGAGTAGATTGTGAGAAAAAATGGAAACTGTGTAGAGTATGAGATGTAGGGGTAGGATAGCTGCAAAGGTGCACCGGATCCAGGTGCTCTCACATTCTTACCCAGAGGCCCTCACATCCCACTCTCCTGGAACTCTTTGAGGAGTGGGATGTGAAGGCAGCTGGGTAATTCAGGAAGTGGCAGAAGTTGTACACCATCAACCATGCGCATTTCTTGAATGGAGGATACTGAAGAAGTACGTGAGGCGGTCGTCCGTTTTGCCTAATATGCAGAAATTTTCAGGGTCGACCGGTGGCAGTAGGACTGGGTCGGCCTGGTTACTTGGTAATGCCGAAGAGCAAGAATTCCAGTCACTTTGTTGGTCCCCCTCACAGCTGGAATTAATACGGAATCAAACTAAAAGTGGTCCTCACATCTGGATTAGATTGAACGCCGTATACCGTTTTATAGAGTTTTAGAGGCATCAGAGGAGCATCGCTAGAGGTTGATGGCAGAAAGGACTCCGTGAAGGGGCGTCCTCACTTCTTTCGCAGTGGCGGTGTCGTGGCTGCAAAGGGGGGTGAACGACAAAAATTGTTGCCGAAATGTAAGCAGCATTTTCGATGACGTACTCAGATGTTGTCGGGTCATCACGGAAGGAGGGACACCATGGACTCCCGATGTGGCTTCTGTGTTCACAGTTTCACCATATTTTACAACATGGTTAGGACATACCAGAGAGCTGTGTCCGAAGAGGTGTCGTTGGACTGTATTCCTATAAGAAACTGTAACATCAGACGCGGATAGTAATAAGATGTTCTACGATCGCTCCAAAGCTCTTTGGATGGCAGTAGTGTGAAATTTTTGAAGATGGCGGCATTTTTAGGAAGAGGGAGCTGTGTTTTGCCCTTGGTTTCTGCTAAACTTTTCCTGACGGTCAAAACTGTGAATTTCTGTTTTTTTTTTTAGGATTTCTTCCCGCTCCTTCCGCCAGTATGCACGTCATAGCCAAATTACAAGAAGTATTTATTACATTGACTCTTAACAAGATAAGCAGGTGTTACTTTAACACTTTTATTCATATTACTAGGGGAAAAGGTGAAAAGCAAGTGTTTTTTTCAAATGGGGCATTTCCTACTTGCGAAACTTAATTGAACTAACTCCGTGGTTTCGTATTTTTATTTTATGCTCTTTAAACCTAGCATTACTCCCGCTGATAACGTACGAACACGGCCTGAACCGCGTAATACGTCGAGTAGAAGCTCTAGCAGCATCACCTCCCAGTCGCTACCATCTTCCCCTCAATTTCTGATGAGGCTTTTTTCCTTGTAGCAGCAATTGTCGAAAAATGGCGGCAGTTAGGGGACGTTGGCGGCAATGGGGAAGAGATGCCGCAAGGGTTTCTACTCGCCGTATTACTCTATTTGGGTTACTTTTCTAGCGCACATTTGTCAGAGCTGACCATTTATGATTTTTTGCAACTAAACCAACTTGTTACCAGTTTTGTAAGCGGGTCTCCTATGCGCGGAGCTTTCGACTGGTAATCAAGACCCGAATACCAATTCATTCTCAACATCTTCACTTACAAGTAGTTCATACACCGGGCATTTATAAGATGAAATCGAAGGGAAAGAAAGGCACTTCGACATCTATTGGGTTGGGGAATAAGTTCGTTCGGTTTTTTATGAGCATAGAAACCACTACTTTCCACGAACAATGACAACCACACCAAATGCATTGCATACCTCGTGCCCTCTTCTGTTAATGCTGCCAGAGACAGGGCAGCTTCTTATCTCCATGTCTACGAACAATTGCTTTGTTTGAGCCAACTCATTTTGTAGCCCGCAACCGCAACTCTTTGATAAAGTTTATGAAGTGAATTGGGAACTGAGCAAAATAAGCTGTATATGACTGCACTAGACCTATAGAGTCGGTATTAGTTAAAAACTCCTACATTCGAGTTTCTTTCTGGTCATTTTCGTGAAATTTGTACGGAGAAAGCGAGCATACCCAATATGGACGATCACCTCACATCGGGCATTTTGCGGTTTTGCACGGAATGCGTTAGCTAAACTTACACATTGTTGAGAGATAGCCTCACTAATGATTATTTCTTACATCCAAAGCAACCTCAGCAGATAATCGCCTTTGTGTTGCACAAACTAGGCGTCCAAAACGAGAAGCATTTTCAAGCCAAATTTACCCTATATGAAGTGGGTTTACCACTTTTATGTTGTTCTATCAGCAGTAAAGGTTCTTGTCCAAACGTCATTGTTATCCCTAGCCAATTGAGCCACATTTGATCCACGACTGAAGTCGAACGATAGTCGGTTGCGGGGAGGTTCAATTTTGTTGATTTGGGTGGTCACAATCCATGCGGTAGAAAACAAGGTAAAGTGAGAGTTGAAAAATGAGGTAGAAGTTATTGCAAAGAGCAAATCAAGAGCTACAAAATAGACTATGACCGACAACTGAGGCTGGGTTCAAATCACCGTGAAAAAACAAGTTGAAGAAAACCGAACGAACTTATTCCCCAACCCAATATGACATTGGATGGATGAGAGCAGACGAAAAGATCAGTGGTAAAAACATGACTTTTTTTGAGCGTCTGCACTGCATTTTCAGACTGATCCAGATGGACCCTCAAAAGTACACCTTTATACATAGCTAATGACATCTTGGATCTCTGCCACCAGAGTGCCAGTTTCGTACGCAGAGGAAGGACGGGGGGGGGGGGGCGCACTCCCCGAAAAAGGATCGCCGGATTTTCGAAATTGCTTTATAGAAGAATAAAAGTTTTGTATTAGCCTATTTTTGATTGCTTATTTTTGTAATTTTTTGATCTTTTATTTTTGTTGTTCAATAGTAGACTTTACTTGTTTAGCACTTTTATGATTCCACCCGGCTCTCGGAGCGGCGGAGCTGCTAATTTTCCCCACATTCCCCCTGCCTTGCCACTACTGCGTCGGGTACCGCTGGGTGCGGGTATCTGCGGCAGGTGCTTAGCACTCGTTATCATGAAGAAGTTCACAGATCGATCATGTTCGTTTGGTTTTATGTACTTGTCAGCATGATGGTACTTCATTGCTACATCACATCACAACAACAACATATGGCTACCAACATTTGCGACTTTACTGCCGGCTATACTGATGAAAACCTGGTAGATGGAGGTGCTTCCCGTCCATAAATCGGTGTTTATTGGAAAAAATGATACGAAAAGCCTCACCACTACAGTTAATGCTTACTGTTCTCAGATTTGCTGGGAACAAAAGTATCATATGTGGGTGTGAGGCTTTTTTGGTCCTGGTAGGCTACTATTCTACGTGAAAACCATGACTGAGGGAAGATGGTTCAAAAAACTGCTGCCGGTGTAAGATTTTCTTTAAAAAAAAATGGTGATGACCAAAAGAAAGCAAAAGTTGAACGAATTCGATCTGGTACTTCCCCCATTACATGCTTAGTCTGTTGAAAAAACAGAACAATTAATCACAAAGCTTTCAAACGATACTTAGCGCATGATGATTGTTCCAGTTTAAGTATCACCCTCCTTTCTCAAACATTGCGAATATTCGATCATTCGATTGTTCGTATGCCAAACATTGTGTTGAGCAACGGAACAGTAACAAAACAATTTCTTGCTATTTTAGAGTTAAAAAGCATTACGAGGCCAAAGGAGCTGAGGTCGACACTCCATGGGATGAGGATTAGGATAATTTAGGTAATTCTTCCGGCTCAGATAAGCTCCGTTCCTTGCAGTTAAACTCAGCCCAATCCATTTTTGCTGTGTCCGTACCCCATGCCTAGGTAACCACGGCAAAACCCTAGCGGTCCTGTCAGCTACTCCTACGAAGGCGGCACACCTCGCCACAGCCCATGCCTGCTATCCCTCTCCCCTCCATGACACCTTCAAGGATCAGTGGGTCTCCAACCTCTTCGTCCCATTACTGTAACACAATGAATATAATTAGGGATACCCTCCCCCCCCCCCCCCCCCTCCTCCCTCCTGGGACCCGATCAGTGGATACACGAGGTATGAAGAACAAAGGATGTAATAGTTGAGTGGTTTAAACCCTATCTAAGAGGATCGACGGAAGAACTTGTGTCCCTAGGGTTTGCTCTTATTGTTAATGCAAAAATCCTAGGAGAAGGGCAAGCAAAGGCAAAAAAGAGCAAGAATAACGTTGGACACAGCTGCCACTAGGCGAGGTTGGACGAGACCGGCTGCTGACGACAGCAGACGAACGCTGAGAAGGCTTCATGCCATAGACGAACGTCGGCTTGGATGCTGGACATTCGCACCATCTGGAGCATCAACACCTTTCGGAGGTGGCACGTAGGTGGTGACGACGTTCACGACAGCACCGTAGAAGACGCGGCTGCCCTCAGCTGCTTTTTAGCCTGTTGTTATAGAAAGAGAAATAAAACGTGAATGGAAAACGAGTTTTCTGCCGATTTCAATTTCCTATTCCAATGAATAAGTTGAGGTAGCACCAAGTTGACAATGGCAATATTCTTATGAAGCAAGAAGAGCGCTGTCGAATTACTAAGTAGATGCATATGCCTATGCAGCTGAGAATGGAGGGAATACAAATGAATTGCAAGAAAGATGGGACTTATCTGACAACTTAGTTGTTGTCTAAGTTGTTGTTAGAATTAAATTTGTTGAGAAATTGTTAAATACAAAATCAAGTCAGGTGTAATCTTACACAGGTCTTACCATATTACTATAATTATTTTTCACAAAATTATAGTTGAAAATCGCAGCGGTTACTTTGTCGGCCTCGCAACGCAACTGCACCTGTTGATATACACACACGAACGAAGTGCAAATACATACAAGTGCAATAGGATGTGAATTTCGCGGGTAAATTACTTCACAGCAGTGATGATCGAAAATGGTTTTTTAAAACCCGGATAACGGTCCCAATATCAGAGTGGTCAAAATGACCGGACAACAGATACCGGATAATGGATAACTGATAGGAGTTCATGGCACAGGGCACCACTACAGAGACAACCCAAAAACCCTGAACAAGAATTTTTCTGGATAGGAGCAAACGGTCTCAATTACCTTCTCATACGTATGTACCTTACCCCAAGAATCTAAGCCATTGATCGAACTTGACAGATGAGGCGCTATATACTAGAATATGTTCCAAAAATGTTTCTCTATAGATAACGGTTGTCCTTCAGAGAAAAAGTCCGAGTTGAATACAACTTAGTTATGCTTTATCAGATTATTATCCGGTGTTAAAAGAACGGATAATGGATAGGCAAACACCTACGAATTATAGCTATGTGGATAACCGTATACGGATAGTCCGCTCATCCCTGCCGCAAAATTATGGACTTGTGATGAAAGGTACGTCACTAAGTATATGTAAGACTTTATAAAATTTGATATGGAGAATTGAAAGGGTAAATTACAGAGAACTGTTACCTAATTGTCAGTTTCGTACCTAAACTACAAATAGAATCGAGGGAAGGTGAGAGGTACCGTCTCCACCGACATCTACAACTTCTCGAATGTATTGGGCTAGAAGGTCTAAAAATAAACAGCATCACAAATTCACGAGAGGTCGTGGGCCTGCGTGTTCTACTCTCAACATTCGCGATTTATCATAGGAACTATAACATTGTGGGAGCCTTATTCGAATCAATCAACCGATTTTAAGGCCATTTAACCCGTTTTTGTGGAAACAGAGAACGACAATCCGCTCCTCTGCTGAAGGTTGTGCTATTTCTAGGTGCCTTATTTTACCCAATTCGGGAGAAGATGGGTCCCTTCGCCATGTGTATGTTCTGCGAAACTATTCAAGACTACATAGTTCTTCCTTCAGCAAAATAAAAGCGCAAAACCTGAAAATTGTGATGTGCAGTACTGCTGGCGGACCCAACCTTACCCCTCCTGCTTAACTCCTTCGCGACAATGTGCTCAGCCGGTTGACACTCATGGTGCCACGTGTGGGACCGCGTGCTCAACCGGGTGGGCACGCTCTTTTCAGAGTTATATTTCTGTGAAGCAGTCATAATTAGCAAACTTCTATGTGGTGTTATACTAACAAATATTCAAGCTTTCTATACATACACTGGGCAGAGCAGATCTTCACTCGAACTTTTTTTAACACGTGGTTGAAACATACACCAGACAGAACGATACATATGAATAAGAAACTACAATCAGTATTCAGTGAATGGACGACAAACATTTGGAAACACACTTGACGACCACAAAAGAGAAAAAGATTGGTTTCAGATCTGCGTAAATTTGAGGTATTATGCGGCGGAGACGTGGGACCACGTGGGACCATGTGCTCAAGCAGTTGAGCACGGGTCCCACTTGTGCAGAAGTGCGTGTGTCCCATGTGACACACCATGCCAAAAGCGTAAGGTCGCGAGCGTGTTAAACCAACCAAACGCCTCCTGCTTAAACTAAACCACCATGTAGAACAATACTGACATCGAAACAGGACAGCAGGAGTGATCTACATAAAATTGCTGAAACCTCCAAAGCAGCATAATTCCATGGGTTTCTCAATCAAGCCCCAAAATGATAGGATATCGTCCCTATGTACCAATATCCTGTAAATCCATTTGCAGGAAAATTTTCAGCTTTGGAAAAGATTCGACCAGTAAGAATCATATCGTAGGTGGATGTGAGTACTACGAAATCTGTGGTTTTGACCTTTTTTAAAGTATTTTTTCTACTACAAAAATTCAGTGACGCAAAATTGACATCAGTAACTTTATAAATCCCTAGTGATTAGTTAAACTGTTTGCCAAAATCAGAAATTTTAGGCTCTACTTCAAAAGAATTTATGAAGGCGATTTCTTTTTGGACAGTACTGTGTATAAAAAAGTCCTCACACAACACTGATCATAAGATGTGAAGTGGGAACAGGCTTCCGCCCGAGTACGGGAGGCGAGAGTGGAATTCGAACCCGAGACTCCGAATGGACTTGGTGTTCTAAAGCAGCACCTAAGACCACTCGGCCATCTCGCCTCCGGTATTTCTCATAACTAAAACAGGAGCGCCGGAGGAGACGCCCATAGTTTTTGGCCATCCAGCATTTCCGTGCAAATTATAGAAATTTTCATGGCCACACACCCTAGACTATGCACATTCTCTCCAATACGTTAGTTTTTCTGACGAAGAACTGGGATCCCAGCCTACTTACCGAGATCCACAGAGTTTTTGCGTCATTTAGAGATGTTTGGGGAGCTGTAACAGCACACCGCGAACGACTCGCACCTTTTTGTACGAGGCCCGCGCCGAGCGCAACACATCCGCCATTGTCGACGAGCACCGCGATCCGCAGGTACATAACAGGCTCGATGTGTTCATTATTACGCGATGGCGCTCGTCTCCACGAGAGCGGGGCATTAGTGGCGTCCGCGCGACGGGTCCGCGCGTGTGTGTGCGTGTGCCGCGCGTGTGTGCGTGAGCGAGCGAGTGCTTGGCAGCCTTCCAAAAGCTGGCAATCGAGAAGGGGCGTGCCCGGTCCATGAATCGATGCCGTTCCGTCGTCGTCGTCGTCGTTGCAGCAGCGGTAGTCCACTGGCCAGCAGCAGCAGTAGCAGTGACATCCGAATCGATCCATGTGCTGAGCTGCACCTGCGTCCGGATGCGTTCGCCCATCTAAGATCCCGTCCCAGTGTGTCGCCCCCTACAGTACTCCTACCGTAATCGCCACCAACTAGCACGTGGACTAAACTGCGGCCGGCCGGCAGCCAGCTGTTTATGGGGTCGGTGCGCGACGCACCGCACACTATTGCGCAGCTTGTGGCGCACTGTATTCAGTGTTTTGGTGAGTGGACTACAAGTGAGAGCGGGTGTTTCTTGGGTGGGAACAGATTCCCATGGGGAGTGTGTTTGTGGAAAGTGCCAAGCGGGGATAAATCATGATCTGGAAGGAGAAATTCTAGGTAAAGTTCTGGTAATCCACGAATTGAGTCCATGAATGTGCTTCCACCACTAGTTAGGTACGAAGCCTACCTCTGCTGAAGTTTCTTGGTTATATTTGCCTTGACTTGTGTATTTTTTTGTAAGTTTAGCTTTGTGATTGACGCCATTCTGACCCCTACAAGTCAAACTTCTATTTCCTATCATTCTTCTAGATTTTATCCCTAATTCTTCCTTAGGATTAACCGTATATGCTTATCAGGTGTGTTGTAAGCTCGAAATGCCTGTTTTTTTTTTTTTTTCAAATCCTTTGTGTTAGTCGTCTTACGTTATTTTTCTCACCTTGAATGCAATTAATGAAATAAAAAGAAATAAACTCCTTTGAAATCTCTTGAAATCCCTTCTGAGTCCTTGTGGTTACTACTCATTTTGAGGCTATTTATTTATGAGATTATTCAACAGTGAATTTCCTTCCCGGCCCATTTCCCTGCCTTAAATCCACATCAGGCTAGTAACCAATGTCAGTTTGGACTTTGATGCATCGTCTTTAAGCTATTCTTTGATCTTTCGCTCGATTAATCCCCAACCGAGCTTCATTCCAGTCTATTCGAAACCCCTAATAGCATGCCGGCGGAGGAATGCCCACCAAATCAGGGATTTGCTACATCTCAGTTTTCCTAGGAGATATTCATGAACGATCTCTTTCTCCGTGCAACTGTTCTACGCATTCTGGAACATTTTCCAGGAGATTAATATAATTCTCGTAAATTTCTCTTCATTTGCCGTAGCAACTTTGCAGCTTCTTCATTTGGCTTCGAATGCTACTCTAATCGTAAGCTGTAACATGTGCTTAGGCTCCTTGTCCTCTACTTGCTTATTAATTCGTTGCTTTCTTTAGCGGTGATGCTCTCAAGAGTGTTGTTCGAGAATTTTTATACGACATTTTCTGAAAGTTCACCATCTATTTTCAATATTTTTCTTTACTACCTTTCTGAACCTTATTGCCAGTGTTGTGATGGACATGAATAACAATGAGATCAACTGGAAACCGAGTACTCCATTAAATTTGATTAATATTCAAGGAAATGATTTGAAAATTTCTATATTTGAGAACGGGACAACTCTAACCCTAGCTCTTTCTATTTTTCATTCTATACTGCGCTTGTCCCCCGTTCAAATGCTTGAATTTTTGACATAAAATAATTTTTTTACATTTTTTGGTCACAACTCGGCTATGAAACGCATATGATGCCATGGATAATGTTTATCTTGAGTTGAGATTCTTGCTTACTTGGTCGAGTCAAAGAAGGCCTGAATTCGGATTGTCCGGCACGACAAACCTGGACCTTTCAGATTTTTCTCGCCTAAAAATTTTGTCCAAATGCCCATTCCTATCGAAATATAAGCAGTCAATGTTAGTGGTAATTAATTTCTGTCAAATCGTGAATTTGAACCGGGATCTTTGGACATTTCGCTTCAAAATAAACCACTGTAGGCAAAAATTTTGTCGTGCTGGACAGTTGCAGATCTAGGAAAAATGGCACTCCATTTATGGCTTCCATTCCACAATTTTCTTTCCCTGAGTGAAGAACCCTCATTTTCGCGACATCGATTGCCCATCCGTCGAAATGACTCGTTAGAGCGACGGCTCTTCACGCTTTATCCATCATGCTTCCTTCATCGTCCGCACGGAAATAACGGAATTCGATCGATTCAGCCATAATCGTTTCGTGCGACAGTGTCGAATTTGAACTAGTCGTGCACGATTACCACCGAAGGCGTGCAGATCCATCTGGGGTAATCCGTTCACACTAATTTAACTGCACTGTTGAATCTCCTGACAAAACCTTCCTCTGCATTCTGGATGTATTTTTATCTGGATGATGTGTTTGAATAGATTCTTTGGTTTTCTATCGTCCAATTTGTTTGATAGGCTTTTTCACATATCATACGCGAGCAGAACCATAGTAGAATGTCAGTAGGACCTATGTTCTTCTTTGGTCTTGGTGCAGTACTGTCTTGGGAGCTGCTGCAGCAACTGCCCTCCCCTACCCCTCCTCCCTGGTTTTTGCAGATCCTGAACCTCTGGGGTAGAAACTCTAGGTTTTCAAGCGTGTATCTCCAATTTGACAAATTTAATTCCCCCTCTAAGACAAATGATTCCTGCCTCTGAAATAAGGATCTCTATATCAGAAAGTAAAGCAAGCCTCTCTGCTGCTTTGACCTCTCCCAGATTCTGTTGCGGTACTTTCATGTGAACAATTCAGGAAATTAATCGATTCTGTGGTCGTTTTGCAGAATTAGCCCATGACCTGGTAAACATCCGACAACTAACACACCAGCATATAATAACAACTTAGTGGGCGTTAAAGAGTAGGTGAGAAATAATTGCGATTGTTTAGGTGTTGTTTTTGAACTGACGATTATAAAACTTTGTTTCCGTAAGTATTAGTTTGGAGCCGGTTTTTCGGGGAATTTCCCAATTTTGGAAGTTTTTAAGCTCCTCTCATCTAATTTCCGAGTAACTCTAATCCGTATCTCTTATTTTGCTCCTTCGAATTTTCAGTACATATACGGCCTTCCTTTAGCTTCCGCATTCCAATTTCCAGTTCTCAAGAGCACTTTGCCCGTGTTACGAGGGCACTTTGATTTTTGTTCTGTTCAGACCTATTGGCAAATTTATAGTGATGCATATCTTTGCACCAAGGGGGTCAGTCCAAGTATGTATCACTGGTCATTCGCTCACGTTGCTACTCTTCGATTCATTTATTGGTCTAGAAGTGTTTTTTAAAAGTTCTTTCTATAATATTTATGATATAATATAACATTTACATGTTGAATTCTTACAATAACAACATTTTATATGTGGTAATATTATTAATATAC
>KN729690.1:0-15991 GCA_000816745.1 Ancylostoma duodenale | reverse complement strand
CTGATAGCTAGCAGACCGGAGACACTACAAAATCTCCTCAACGAAATATGCCAGCTTACTGAGGGAATCGGGTTGAAGATACATCCTGATAAAACCAAGTGGATGAAGAACGCCTATTGTGAAGACTCAGAAATTAAATTGAATAATCAGCTTGTTGAACGAGTCGAACACTACATCTACCTTGCCCAAGCTATCAGGATGGATAACGATCTGCGACTAGAGCTCTCACGAGGAGAGCAGGCTGAACTGCTTTTTCGAAAGTCGATGTTCTCCTTAAAAATAAGGACATACCAACACAAACGAAGAGTAAATTATTCCACAGCAACGTAATGCCCGCGTTGCTTTACGGGTGTGAAACATAGAATTTGACAAAAGTCGAAGAACGAAACTTGCAAGTAACGCAGAGAGCAATGGAAAGGCAAATGCTGGGAATAAGCAAAATGGAACACAGAAGGAATGAAGAAATAAGAGAAATAAGTCAACTCCACGATGTTATTGACCTGCTTTACAGGAGGAAAAAGGCGTGGGCAGGTCACGTCGCCAGAATGAGGGACAATCGTTGGACGTTTCGAATTTTGCATTGGTACCCACGAACAGTAAAACGTCCAACTGGGAGACCACCCCTGAGATGGATTGACCCGCTATGGAAGCAGCTTGGAAAAACGTGGACGCGACTTGCACAAGACCGCAAGAAATGGCACGGTTGCGAACCGCGCCCGCTTTGGACGAGAATCAGTTCGACGTAAGCAACGTAAGCATGTATTTCAGGGGTTCTGCTGTGTTCAGGCCTTAGTTAAAGGCAAGGTCCGGGCAAAATTCCATCCCCAGAATTTCTACTGGAGTCGTAGTCCTCGGCGACGCCTTTGACGAAAACTATAGAAAAATCCCTGAAAAGGTCCCACAACGAACGCCTCCCATCGACCAATTTCGGTACGGCGTATGCGGGTTTGCGGCGTCCGTGCTTTCAAATGACGTTATACCGCGCCATACATGCTATCTGTTGTGGCGTCGTAGGAAAAAATCCATATTCAAAGGAAGGGTGGTCCATCTGATGCGGTGGAGAATGTTTCACGAAGTGTTCATTAGGCTGTATGTATCGGAACGTCCATCGTTGTTCAACATGCAGCTTTTGTCGGATGGAAGGAAGTACGGTCCCGTCGGTGCCGCCTTTAAAATCTGCAAAATAAACCCGATGTCGGGTCGGAAGCGCAGCGTCGCCGTAACTCTGTTCATCGTAATCTATTCGCAGTGAAAGTCACATTTTTGGAATCATCGTCCTCTGTTCTATCACATGGGCTATTTAAAATTCAGAAATTCCGAAATTTTTGCATCTATGGTGACGTCACAGCAGGCTGGTGCTAGTGACACCTGGATGCTCATATTCTAGGTTGTCCCTGTAAATCGTTTCGCAGGGTGTTATAACACAGGCGTACGACTGCTTCGAAAATATCCTATACCATGTCTCACCAACACACGGTCTCTATTGGGTGTACCAAGACCCTTGTAGTCGCCCTTGTCAGAGAGGTATAGAATCCTTTACGGTTGCTGGACAAGAAAGAAATTCGCTTAAGAATGCGCCTCAAAGAGAGCTGACATCCGCCGGCGTCACTGCGGTCGAACTATTGGGGAAGCCGTATCGAAGACAAGAGTTTTTGTCATGTATTGTTATGGTATCGTTTTTTTTGGTTCCGCCACGCGGATGACCCACGCGCTTGTGCATATGAGCGAGCTCGCGCAAGCCGGCGTGAGCGGACACCAAAAAATCCATCAGTTCTGCTTCCTGATAAGATTATCTATCTCCGGTTACAAAGCAAATGGTTTGCTAGCTGTTCATGTGAGCTGGCTGCCCGCAGCGTCGGCAACCAAGTTATGGCCTGTGTGATTGATAAGATTAATACTCAAACAACGTCTACGGACACATAACACCCAGAGCACGCGTCGTGGGTAGAAACATCCGGATAGTTTCAAAAGGTGGTTTGACTCATTCTAGCACCTTATTAGGCATATTAGGTCAAAGTTGATCTGTCTTTCCCAGGAAAAGACCAGGAACAGTCGTTTTCTATGCATTGTCTCACCGGGCCCTGACGCGCGTGGGCGGTAAGTGTCCGATAATCCTCAAACAAGGCTTGTGAGGTCAAATTAATTCGGCAAACAGGTGCAGACATTGTCCAGAAAAGCGGATTTAGAGGCCGTTTCAGGAAAATTTACGTACATCGCGGGGATCAGCGTGTCGAGAAGATCCTTAACCTTTTATCAGTTCAAACACAGTTATGAGCTGAGGCATTGCCTTTATGATCAAGAACCGCATTGAACTTAGGAATAAATATCAACAGGTTCATAGAATTGAGAAGGCAGCAACTTCAGATGCCAAGCGACAGTCCAAGCTCATCTGTTCAACCTTCTCCTACCAGTTCTTTTTTAGCTCACATTATTTTTGTACTTTCCACAGTACCTGCCTCTCCGGCAAAAGAAAAATAGGAGTTTTTTTCTTCCTTCTTTCCCGCGCACCTACCCGCATGGATCTAGCTTTGGTTGCGTGGGATTGCATAGGGACCGAAAAAAAAATATGAAGGAAGAAAAGAGTGTTGATGTTCCCGAAATTCCAATCTGTTGATGTTCCTCCATCTGGATCGCTGCAATAGCTGTTTTCACAGAAGTACATAAGTTTCCAACAGATCATTTATTTCTTTAAATCTTAATTATAAATCTAATTAAACCATGGAATGAACCAGAGTGTGAAGCTAAAAGTGTTGGCTTCACTGAAACTCCAGCATATTGATGATCCACCGTTTGGATCACTGCAATGTATTAACTTAACTTAACACAAGCTTTCAACGAATCTTTCATTTCTATTAAGCTGTGGTTGTGGATTTTTTCAGTTATTTTTTGGCACGCCAAACAGTCCAATAAGCCTCGCTGGACATCTGAAAACGAAAAAGTTGAGGGGATAACTATCCGCAGTTCTTGCAACTGTGAGAAACCAACCAACAGCGCTGCGAAGAACACGAGGCAAGCAACCGAGCGGTTCATATTTTGTTGGAGGCTAAAATGTCACTGGTTATTTGTCAGTCGATAGGTTTACACCACCGCTTGAGAAAAGTTGAGGCTTCTGAGTTGCGGGCATGGTTATCTTGGACACAGAAGTGAATTTTGTCTAATGCGTGAATGAACAATTGGAGGGTCCCAGATTCAAATTGGAGGGTCATTACAAATTGAAGGATGAAAAATAAAGTCTTGGTATAAACAACCATCCTATCAAATAGGAAATGAAGCGGGTAGTCGCGCGAACTTGAAAATGATGTGCTTATCCTCCACATTCGGAAGACGGACAAGCGGGTGCAAGTTTCTTTTGAAGGGCACAGAATGTTAGAAAGAATTCTCCACTAAACCCTACAATAACTGAGGACCCGACTGATGGCAGCTCTATATAAGCACGTCTTCATGAATAGAGAGCTTTTTGAATATGGATTTAGTAACTGCTCTTGGTTCCTAATATGATTTCACGATCAGCGCCATCTCCTCCGCAAATTGACAGTGTAACAGCACACGATTTCGCTTCTAGAGCGATCTCTTCCCAAATTGACTGCATTACAGGCAAAACCTACACGATTCATCGCTATTATTCTAAACATGCCAGAATCTCCTCCATTCTGGAGGAGATTCGACAAAAAGCTCCATTCATTCCAGGTCACAATGCGTCGAGTCTTTCTTCCTATTTCTCTTCGCTACTTATTGATCACCTTGATCACCTTGACTCCCACTTTCGCCTCTGGGTCTTGAAAAATCTGGACCCTTATTTCATTAATAATATAACATCAACTTAGTGAAGTAATGTTGATTTTAATAGATGTTGTACTTAGTGAAACCTCGAAGGATCGTAGAAGCTGATTTGGCATTTTCACATCTTGAAAGTCAACATCAAAATCGATCATATGCGACATCTATGTAGTTTCCTGTCGGATCTTTCCGAACAAAAACGCTATGTTGTCTGCCCTGTTACCTGGTTGAGAGAATGATCAGCAAATATGATATTAATATTCAGTAATACATTAAGCGTGCTTGGGACACTACTTGAGTACCAACGTTTCCCGCCATTCCACTCTCTCCCCAAGAAAGGAAGAACGAGGCACTCGGAATTGAGAAAAAGTTACTCACAAAGTGGCGCGAATGGCATGAATTCGTTCGTAACCGATTACCACTTTTGTTATTTTTGTTATTCAGGAGCATTCCGGATGAATATCCAGATGCCTCCGATGTCGTACGTGCTGATATGTCTGTCTGGCCAGCTAGAATTGTGCATTTCACATCGAAATCCATTCCATTCTGCGGTGTGCCTCATTCTTATGCCTCACGAGCGATGTAATCAAGCTTCCGCGCCGTTTCCCTGCCAGATGTTCCTCAATCCTTACTCCCAAACTTCTTCCCGTTTCTCCAATCCGAGCATTTTCTTTGCTCGTTCTGGAATTCTTGCTAAGTGGATCAATCCGTGGTGCTAATTCAAAAGAGTACGCCAGGCTTTGTCTGTTGCTGTTATTTGGACCAATAAGCCGCAAAAGTACTCTGCTAGGAAGACTCCCAGGATGGCCTTGCACTTCTTTTTTGCGTGGTCAGAACTCGCCTATAGCATCTGTCTCAAATTCTGATAATTTCACCGGCAAACGTCCACTAAATATCATGTTCTGTAGAAAACTTGCCGTATGGGAGCAATCCTTGCAAGCTCCAGATTCCCTCCCTTCGCGAAAAAAATAGCAAAACATTACCATATGAAAATAACATTTCCCGATCCCTTTTCTTGAGTAGCAAGAGCCTCTGTGGCTGGAGAAGGTGGCTGTTATATGGCGAAATTTCCGCAGAAAATGAGCCCTTAGCCATGTTGATCGTTTCTCTAGTGAAGCGTTTTCCAGATTACAGCTGTAGATAATGCTTAGAGTACTTCTTCGGATTAGCAGCACGGATTGGATGACTCAGCAAGAATTCTGGACAAAGAGAAGAAAACGCTTCAAAAAGTACTTGTCTGTATTTCACTACAATGGAAGTTGTCAAGCCAGAGTTCGATAGTGGAGTCGTTGGTGACCTCTAGGGCAAGTGCAACGGAGGTGTTGTAAACCAAATTGCTTGTGGTCTTACTAGAAGATATCAAAACGGAAGATTGAAAATGCGCTGTAGCTTATTTTAGTTTTTTTTTGGTATTTCTTGCCTTCTGACTGCAATGGACACCTCTTGTACCAACAGCGTAATAGAGCAGGATTTTTACTACAAGCTTGTTACCATAGCTACTTAATATACACTCAGGGTGAATTATGGAGCAGAACCGGCAAAACTTTTCCACCATCCTAGTACTTTTCTTACATTGATCTTCCAAGAACTATGCGTGCTAAACTATGGAGTAGGCAATAAAAACAAATAATTTTCAACTAATGGCGTTTCGCAGTGCATAAGTTTTTGATCACTCCTGTCGTGCCTAAGGAGTGAGACCTGCTGCTCTGGCAGTGCATCGTTAACATGCAAATGGAGACAAGACGAAGACGATGCTAATGTAAGTGACTATGTTACTGAATTTACTAGTCTCGTGTGCTTTATCGCGTTCTCCACACTTCTACAGTGTGAAACCACCGAAGCCGTCACAACGACAGATAACGGAATGAATCGCTAGGGCCGGGTGTGGAGGAATGTTGGCAATTCCATTCGGGACAACAATTTCACCCTCCCGTTTTTACTCTCCCGATATGTTTATGTACTGAGAGAAAACTTTGAGCAAGTCGCAAACAAGGATTTCCAGCTAATAGAAGTTTTGAAAAAAGGCATTCTAACATTATGTAAACTAAAAAGTGTGTGCTCACTCTCACTCTCCGAGTGGGTGAGTAAGTACTGGAGTAGTGAAGTTGCAGGGTTCTCCTGTCAAATCGATACTTCTCGGACGACACGAAATTTGGAGGGAAGAAGCACCATGATCCGCACAACAAGTGCTTGAAACAAGATGCAAAACTTATGTAAACCAAGTAACTGTATTATATACTTGGTAAAAGGGCTGCAAAACAGACTGAGGTTCTCGTGAGCATAATACTCCTATTATTGAAACAGACAAGTTCCCAGCTTCTTTCCATACATCAGTGGCGGACGCAGGGGGAGGGGAGGCGCGACCCCCGAGAATGGGTCGCCAAATTTTCGAAATTACTTTACAATACAAATAAAAATTTTGTATTAGTTTATTTTTAATTGTTTATTCTTATTATTATTTTTAATATAATTTCTATTTATTATTTATTATTGTAATTAATATTCTTATTAACTTTATTCTCTGTCTGGGTCCCCAGAACGGCAGAGACCCCACTTTTTTTTCCTACGCCTCCCCCCCCCCCCTTCCGCCCATTTTCTGCGTCCGCCACTGCCATACATCTATACTAGTCTGAAAATACTGTCATACTCCCCACGCTTTATCAATTATCACTTGCTATTGTCTGAGTATTTACCCTCTTCCGCTAACTGCAACGCACTGTTGTTGTGCTCCGAAGCTAAACTGTCGACGCGCCTTATTGACTTTTCCATTCCCACTTTTACGTCCAAAAAGACGCATTCGACCATTTTACCTCACGTTAATTTCATTTTGCAGCCTTGAAGGGTGTAGATAGTCATTCTGTTTGAAGTAATCGGATTTCTAATCGGTTCGGCAACCCAACAATTCTCGCATGCTCTAGCAAACAGCACTCGCCAGAAATAGGTGTTTAATTTCATTCTTTGACATTTCTTCCTTGAATGAGTGTTGTTGTTCTGTTTTCTTCGGTTCACTTGTTTTGTTCGTCTATTTGTTCAGTTCTGTAATGCTCCAAACTACAATTTCCGTGGTTGGCCTAGCTCTTCATATTCCGAGTTTCTTTGTTCGCATTTTTTGGTGAAGGTCAATCCATACAGAATAAGTGCGTTTGATGCTCATGCATCTACATGACAAAGAATAGCCCTTGTCACGGAATTGCCATATGTAAGAAATGGCCAGCTATGCATATTATATATGGATCTATCGTTTATGCAGTTGTGCTCTTGCCTATGTTTTCCTGTTGTTTGCAGAAGTGCATCCATCCTGGTTTTCTGTTTTCTTTCCAGCAGCGTTCCTAGCCTCGAGAATCCTCCTTAAGCTTCAGAGCTTTAGGTTATCATAGCTAGTCGCAACCTAACATAAGTCCTCGGTTCCTTTCCTACTCTTAGGGTTTCCCGCGCAGTAGTTAGTCTTTGTATAGAAGCTTGGTGCACGTGTAGTCGCGTGCTTATATTTTACACGCATTTAACCGCATTTATTTGGGTCTCATTTATCTGCCTTATTATCTTACCTCTATTTAATCTCACTCATCTATTACCGGTCGTCCCCCAGTGAAGAAGAGCTTTAACTCTAAGCTAATAAACCCTCATTACTATCTGTTGTAGTCGTGAAGCCTTAAATCGGTCGTAAGGCCGTGAATACTTTGCAGTCGTTTTTCATATTAACCTATTTTGCCTGTGTGTGTTTGTCGCGTGGGGTTTCAAAAGAACTTCGAGCACTTGGAACATTATTCTGTTTCAGAGTAGTGCTTGCGTCCGTTCCACCACTTTCTGTGCGCTGCAATTGAGCGTGCTCTACATGGGTGAGTATCCTAATACAGATTTCAGAATGCAGCGGGCTCGTGCTCTCCAGTACTGGGGACAAGTGTCTCGGCAACCGAGAGCATTGTGGGCTTTTCCCACCGCCCCAGCGGGGTCGCTGCAACCGCGGGCAGCTGTCCCGCTTCCGGCGATGGGCATGACCCACATGATGTTGTCAGCTGAGCGGGCCTGACCCACCCGCCGTGGACACGGCATGTGGGCCTTCCACAAGTACCACTAACCAACTCGTCCAAAACAACAACCTTAAGCTGACACATAGCTCATCCGCACTCACTTGAGTCTCGCGGCAACCGCATGTTCCTTTCATTGAAGATGTACATGTTGCGCACTTACTATAGATTGCTCTTTACGGAGAAGTGGCTTTGTTCCTGCATGTGTCCATAAACAACGCGCTAATCTTGGATTCTCAATGTTTGCTATCCAAGGGGTCTCCACAAAATTTAGGTTCTCCCAAAGGGGCATTGGTTTCGTTCCGACCTTTGAAAAGACTGGTGCTGAGGCCTCTACAGTGGGCGTCAATGGCTTTGCGTTTTTTCGCGGCTTCGAAGAATACGCATCGCTGCTACGGAACGGAAGGCATGGCGAGAACAAGACCTAGCGTTGACATGCTAAAGAAATTCCTCCAGAGCTGAGATGAATGTCCCTTACTTGTGCGTCACAGAGGGCTTCTGTCCGGGAACAGACCAGGACATCCAGTGAGCCACCATCACCGGACAACACATCAAGTGTTTGTGTTGTAAACTGTTTGACGTCTTGTGTGCTAAACTGGCGCTTCATCCACTCTTGATATTTTTTCTCAGAAAATAACTTTTTCGCGCAACAGTGCGTTGTTCAGGAAATTCAGGAACAATTGTAATCCTTACAGTCGCGGCGTCGCTGTTACAGTACTTGTTGATTGGTTGCAGACCACAACGCTCACACCGGCAGCAACGCTGCGGCCGCAAACGACATGTGTCAAAACTGTATAGTGGTTGTGAAACAAATTCCTTGTAGAATATTTATGAAGTCATGATGACTGCAACAGCAGAGCTAGAGTTTTAAACCGGATTTCTGCAACCATCCACGCATCTCATCCAGAACGAGAAGTCATAGTTGCCGAAGCGACCTCGTTTGATATGGCGACTCTGAGTACGTACTTTTTTCTACCGAAATATTTACATACCCGTTCTCTTTTGAGAGGGATACTTCAATACCACCATTGTGTTTCTCATGTTTAGCAAAACATGTAACACTCGTTCCTCCCTCAATTTTTTTTCTGTGCAATGAACTTTTAACAGTGCAACTGATACGTCATTAATGGGAGCACTGCTAAAATTTTTCCGAGCTCGAAGGTGTGAACGTGAAAATTTGTTGTGAAGCTGCTTGCGAATATCTGCCCTTCATGCTGTCAACACAAATGCTTATATACAAATACGCCCGAAACAAGCTTTTTCTGATTTTTCCTTGAAAACTGGGTCCAAAAAGGAGAACTAATCGTATCAAACCTTGTGTCCGTCAAAGTTGGGTTCTTCAGAAATTTTGAACATTAGCGGCACAGCTTTGTCATACACATTTTTCAAACTATATGCTCTTGCAGCCTCTTTACATTTTTCCGTGACATCTGAAATATGTGAACGATTCAATGAGGGTGACAGAACTTCAATATGAACCAGCTTCTCTCAGCTCCGCTCCATTGTCTCTTTTGCAAAGCATCAGCGACATCAGACACAGTTCGGTACAGTTTTCGTCACCGCTGTCAGTAACACAACAAAGGCAGAAGATAGCAAAAACTAGGACGGGAATGAGTTTCATGCTGTTTAAGGACACGGCTATAAACCAGAATGGCACAATGCCTAACATGGCAGACATAGTGCGGGGCACAATGCCTAACATGGCAGACATAGTGCGGGTTGACATAACTATCGACCTTCCACCTTAGGAAAAGGCCAAATGTGGCGGCGAGTTGTGCAGACAGCTGATCTCACCGCCATGACACTTTACTGCGGGTCCTGGGGGCAAGAATGCGAATCGTTAAGGATCACAACGTAGCCAAGACGCGCATTGCGACTTTGAACGTCGGCACGTTGACAGGCCGCTCGCGTGAACTGCGACGAGCGGCCTGTCAACGTGCCGACGTACAGCGACGCCGAATTGACTTGTGTGCTGTGCAAGAAACGAGATGGTCTGATAGCAAGTCGAAGGACATAGGTCACGGCTTCAAGGTAGTCTACAACGGCAGTCCAAAGACTAGGAACGGTGTGGGCATAGTCGTCTTTCAACGCTTCCGCGACTCGATAGCCGAGGTGCAGCGTTTCGATAACCGCCTCATGAAGGTCGTCATCATCACCGAAAATCAACGCCTTCACTTCTTCTCCGCGTACGCACCACAGACAGGCTGTTGTGACCAGGTAAAATTTTCTGGATGCTGCTTGACGAGAATTCTGGATGCTGCTTGACGAGAAGACCGCGGAAGTACCACAGGAAGACACAATCGTCGTCGCAGGAGATCTAAATGGCCACGTAGGAGTGGCAAAGGACGGTTACAGATGCCATGGAGGCTTTGGCTACGGGACACGGAATGAAGATGGCGAGCGCATCTTGGAATATGCTGACTCTCACAACCCCGCCATAATGAATACAAAATTCCGAAAGCGCCCTTCTCACCTCGTCTCCTTCTACAGTGGCAACGTGAAGACACAGATCGACTTCGTTCTCGTACGACATCGCGATCAAAAGCTAGTTACCGATGCGAAGGTTGTACCCTACGAGACCGTGGCCACGCAACATTGTCCGCTTATCTGCACCATGGAAATCGTGCCGCCAAGGAGGATGCATGACGAACGGTGCGGACCAGCACGAATCAAGTGGTGGTGGCTAAAAGAGAAGGAAGCCACAGTAACTTCCACCATCAAGTTGCCGCCGGTCACGACCGTCGAAGAGACCTGGAAGAACGCATCTCGGGCCATTGTAGAAGTGGCACGTTCGGAGCTTGGCACGACTAAACCAGGTCGCCGGAGAATTGACAGACAGACGTGGCTATGGATGGATGAAGTAAAAGTGAAGGTGCGCGAGAAGAAACGTCTCTATCACACATTCCTCGGTAACAAGACGGATGACAACTGGCAGAAGTATCTAGAAGCGAAGAGAGCAGCAAAGAAGGCTGTGGCTGCCACGAAGGCTGAGCACTACGACAATGTTAGCGAGAAACTAGATGAGAAAGATGGTGGAGAACGCCTCATCTACCGACTGGCGAGGTCTCGCCAGCGGCAGACCGAAGACGTCGAAAAGTTCTACGGAGTTGACGACGAACACGGTCATCTCATAACAGATCGCAGGAAGGCAACAAAGAGGTGGTGTGACTACTTCGAGAAGATCTCAACAGAAGAATTCAGCTATCCACCCATTCCACAATTACCGCCGACTTACGGTCCTATTCAGCCAATCACCGTGGATGAAACCCTGGCTGCGCTAAAACGGATGAAGCCAGGAAAAGCGACGGGTCCCGATGATGTGGCGGCGGAACTATGGAAGTCAAGACACTGGAACTCAGCAGAATGGCTGACGGCGTTCTTCAACCAGGTCATCGCAGAGAAGATGACCCCTGTGGATTGGCAGAGGAGCACCGCAATCCCGATCTGGAAAAGGAAAGGCAACCCTGCGGATTGCTCAAACTATCGGCCAATACGTCTGCTGTCTCGCAGTATGAAGGTATTCGAACGCATCATCGACCGCCGAATACGCGACATCATCCGGGTTAACACGAACCAGTGTGGTTTCGTAGCCAACCGCGGAACTACGGATGCAATCCATGCGGCTCGACTGATGATCGGGAAACATCGGGAGATGCAGTGGATCAAGATCGCGTGCTACATGAAGTCATCTGGTACGCGTTGCGGTGGCACGGCGTTCCTGAGGAGCTCATCGAGTGGGTTAGGATTCTCTACGCGGGCCCAAGAAGTCGAGTGCAGGCGGCCGCAGGCACGTCAGCAGAATTTCCCATCTCCGTAGGTGTACATCAAGGATCAGCCCTCTCACCGTTCCTCTTCATCATCGTCATGGACGCTGTTACGAGAGACCTCCAGAGACCGACGCCATGGACTCTGTTATATGCAGATGACGTCATGCTCGCGTCTGAACAAAAAGAGGACCTTGAACAACAGACGCAGGCCTGGAGTGAACGACTAGTTCGGTTCGGTCTTCGGCTCAACGTCAAAAAGACTGAGTATATGACGACCGATATGAATGAGCCCGCCACCATTCAGGTTGATGGCAATGATCTCCCGAGAACCGACTACTTCAAGTATCTCGGCTCAACACTCTCAGCAAATGGCAACCTCGCCCATGAAGTCGCCGCTCGCGTCAACGGTGCATGGTTGAAGTGGCGGTCCATGACTGGGGTGCTGTGCAACAAGAAGATCCCGGATCGCTTCAAGTCGAAGGTGTATCGAGCTGCCGTTAGACCCGTCGCACTGTATGGTGCGGAATGTTGGCCGGCCACCAAGGAAGTGGAACGCCGCCTGGGTGTGATGGAGATGAAGATGTTACGATGGATGGTTGGTATCACGCGTGTGGACCGCATACGCAATGAAAAAATTCGAGAGCGGTTCGGCATCGCCACGATTGCTGACAAGCTCCGCGAAACCCGCCTTAGATGGTATGGCCACGTCCTGCGCGCCAGCAAAGACACAGTCTGCAAAGTAGGCCTTGACCTTGAGGTGCCAGGAAAACGGCCAAAGGGACGCCCGAAGCAACGGTGGCTGGACACACTGCATGCGGATCTGAAGCATGTGGGCGTCCACCCAGATCAGGCGCACGGTAGAGCTAAATGGCGTCAGATCAGGAAAGCGGACCCCGCCAACGAACGGGACAAACGCTAAAGAAGAAGAAGAAGAGGAGGAGGAGACTTCAGATGTGAGAGAGATGATGATAAATGGGGCGTGGCGATCGATAAGCATCGTTTCCACTATCGCTATCATTCACAT
Source organism: Ancylostoma duodenale (assembly GCA_000816745.1). Lineage (NCBI taxonomy): Eukaryota > Metazoa > Nematoda > Chromadorea > Rhabditida > Ancylostomatidae > Ancylostoma > Ancylostoma duodenale. The sequence goes on along the minus strand of KN729690.1, from coordinate 3,398 downwards.
CGCCAGTTCATTTTAGGAGTGTTTATACTTTTTCGCGACGCGGCGGGTGGTGAAGCCTTCGCATCGCTTCGTCGCGCCATGCTGAACTTCGCAAATTTACGTACCCACACAAAATTAGTCTCCTGGTATGGTCTATAGTGTTCAGAAGAAGTTCTCAGCGATTTCCAGTGGTGATTTCTGCGAAGGCTGCAATTTTTCGATAACCCAAATTCAAAAGAAAATCTAACTCAATGTATGGATGAAACATGTACACCCGCACTGCGTTCTTCTATTGCTTGGCTGGCAGGTTGTAATATTAGGTGCGTGCAAAAGTTCCGGGGCACTTTCACCTGATTTTTTGAAACGCCATAAGCCGACTCAATGTCAACAGTTTTGATCAAATCAAAAAGCATTAGCACCAATGCAGTATTGCCAACGCAGCACTTGAAGATTTTCCCAGAAGCCTTAAATTTGACAGGTTTATACTTAAAAAAGCGGCACAAGTCGTTTTTGAGTTGGGTCTGTTCATTGACAGTTTTACAGCGGATGAGACAAATTAGAAGCTCCAAAGAGAGACATTCTGTTGGGGACAGGTCCAGAGAGTATATGGAACACATGAGAATTTCAAAGCCCGAACGGCTCATTTTCTACACGGTTGAAACTGTAACATGCTGATATCTGTAATCCCGCGGCAGCAACGGACCACATATTCTTGCCTGTGTTGGCCTTATATTTGAGAATTTTCCCATGATTACTCTCGACAAGAGAGCGTATCACTCAACAATGAAGGCGCATGTGTTTGGAAAAGAATTCGTTGCGGATTACTCAAGTTGCTGACCAGAAAAGGACAAAAAATTTCCTAAAGATGTAGTGATGGTTTGTCCCCTTTTCGGTAGGTCCCTGTTATCTAGATCCTGAAGCGACTCTTTCCTATTAACGTACATGACCCAAACTGCATTACTGGTTCAGGAAACTGCTTGCTAGGAAATCAGTAGATCAAATATATGAAGTAGTCCAGGTGGCGACACTGGTGTTCTTCGCTCAGCTCACACGAAATCCGTTTACTCACCTTTCTGTTCTTACCGATTCTCTTCAAATGACGAGACATACTTGGGTAATTACCTTGTAATGTCATGCATACTTGTACTGGCTCCGATTCAACTTGGCCTTTTCGATCGCCTCTTTGAAGATCAAGTTGCTGACTAGCTCGCGGAGCATTTTTTGTGCCCTCATTTCCGTCTAGATTTCGCAAGAACCCAATAGCTTCTGGCATTTTGGAAAAGATACCCTGCACGAACAAAAAATTGATACCATGGTTTGCTCCCTTTGCAGGTAGTCCGAATTTGAATTCATAAAGCAAAATTCCACAAATTTGCTGACTGTGCCTAACATTAGTATTATGGCTGAAATACAGCAACGCTATGGTTTAGATCCGAGCCAAAAAGTGTTATAGGTAGCAGTGGTTTCAGGCTACCAGTACATATGAAAAAGGCTGCAGGATATGGAAATTGCAAGGAGCAAAACAACATCAAACAATGAAATACCACCAACTGCCCCGGAACTTTTGCAGGCACCTAATAGTAAGCACTCATAAGCAGCAGACAACATCAAAAACATAAAAAGCTCACAAAACTACTACCTAAAACACATACAGTCTGTCCGGAACGACGAGTCCGCCCACACACGCGGGGATCGAGAGGCGGCCACGATTGTCATCACTTCACGGCATCATCTCTAAACTATCACGTTTCATCGTTATCTTCATCTTATTAACCCATGATTTGGCTGTGACTTGGGCTACTTGGCAGCTAACACCATACGTCTCAGCCGCGCCGCGTCTCGTTTCCCGCGAGCGTGGGCGGATTCGTCGTTTTGGACAGACTGTAAAGGAGCTTGCATATTTTTGCCGCAGCGGCACCGCCACCGTCGCGGCAAAAGTGGGTGCGCGGCCAAAGTTGTCGCCCGACGACAAAATACCCCCGTTGCCATTCCCTGCCGCGCGCCGCTAGGCGACGTCGCTGGGCTCCGCCGCGGCAAAAAAGCGTGCAAGTTCTTGTCGCCGGACCCTTGCCGCGGCGACGCCGCCGCGACGTCGCTGGCCTATGCTTAACCATGTGCGACTGTCGGCGCGGCAAAAGCCTGCAAGCTCCTTAAGATGCTTCGAGTTTCGTTCACATTCATATCTTCCACTAAATTCGTCTAATTCCGCAGGTTTTGGACCAGAACAACTGGAAAAATCTATGGAACAGTGGCCAACTCCAGTCCGCAACATCAGCGAAATCATCGCGTCGCTTCTGCTAGTAGGCGCGACGCGAATTCGTCTCATCGCGCCGTTTTTCAAGAAAAAAGTATAAACAGAGCGCGATGTTGCGTCGCGATGGGGAACGCCAACTACCACATGACCACTGTTTGCGCATGCATCCACTCGGGACCCATCGCATTTGAAAAGTTTGCAAAGAGAAAAAGTAAAAAAAAAGTAAAGTTGAAAAGTAAAAAGTATGAACACTCCTTTTGGGCACAACTTTGAGAGTGCGGGTGATGAGCTCCGTTTGGCAGCGATCCGTGGTGATGTAATGTGGCAATCGATACGTATCATTCCCACGATGCTTATCTCTTATATCGCCGGTTCATTTTTATTCATTTTGAACTGGCGAAGTCTGGGGATACTCTTATTCAGATACTCCAACTGACGAGCTTCTGCTCTTTTATACATGTAGATAAGAAGTGGGGATGGTCGAATGAGGCACGAATGGTGCATGGTGCACCTTTACTCCACTGACAGTCCCGTATCTTGGTGCTTTTCTCACTGCTGGGCCAAAGGAACTCCTTCTCCATCAGTGGTCCCGTATCTTGGCGTTTTCCACAATACTAGCCCTGGTGGACCTATTCTCCATCGACGGACCAGTATAGTATTTTCCACACTAGATCGAACTCTTTCACAGAGGATTATCATCTCTATGGCAAACCCTTAGGCATGCTTATGTAAATATTTATTTCTTTTATCCATATATGTTTACATCTCTTCGTGATAGAGAGCTGCTCAGCAGCGCTATGATATTTTTGATGGTGATCGACGTGAACTGATCGTATTACCTCCTCTGAATAACTTCCGTGTTATGTTCATCTGTAGCTACTATACTTCGGAATATTCGAAAATTTTTTCGAATAATCGAATTTCGAATTTATTCGATTTTCAAATTTTTCGAATAATCGAATTTCGAATATATCCGGTTTTACGCTTTTTTCGAATAGTCGAATTTCGAATTTATTCGATTTTTCACTTTTTTCGAATAATCGAATTTCGAATTTATTCGATTTTTAAATTTTTCGAATTATCGAATTTCGAATATATTCGATTTTTAAATTTTTCGAATAATCGAATTTCGAATATATTCGATTTTCACATTCTTTCGAAATTT
>KN729687.1:0-15999 GCA_000816745.1 Ancylostoma duodenale | reverse complement strand
GAAGTGCCAATTAATAAGAAGTAAGATACATTTATTTATTTATTTCCCACCTGTAGGGTGATATCTTTCGACCTCCTGTAGACATCGAACATCAAATGGGCATCTTCGTCCAATGAGAACTTCGGGGATTCCAGGATATACATGGTTAATCCCAAGGTCGAGCTGTCAGTTCCAACAAATAGGAATCCTTAACAGGAATATATCTCGTGAGATTGGGAGAATGTCTCACTAGGCTGGGAACTGCTAATCATGATATGTTTACCTCCTTCAGCATTGCCATCCACATCTTTAATGCCGGTATGGATGTTTCCAACTCTGTGGTTTCCAAGTTTCCACTCGACCAAGCTAAAATATGTTTTCATGGCAAAAATTTGAGAAGCATGTATAGTAAATCAAAGTTAAACTAAAGTAAAAATCGTGAATGGACCCCACCTCATGCTTCTGTTCTCATAATTTTTGTATTCGCACATGCTGGTTGTGAATGTGCAGGCCAGAAGTCGACAAGCTGAGTGGTTCTTGATTTTGATGGGAGATCGCTTTGGCTGTGGCTGCTCTTCTTGGGCGGATTGTCGCTGTCGATCTAATTAAGCACTTTAAACACAGACAAACTGACGAGCAATTGTGACACATAGTGATTTTTGATCATTTTTAAGTGCTGGATTACGCATATTTGCTGCCACAACCATAGGACCAATACATGACGCCCGGAGTTTCGAGAAAGTTCGCTTTTTTCTGTCAATATTGTTGAGAATTGAACCACACAAAGAATTCCATAAAAACTCCGGATTTTGGACAGTCCAAGTGGGCATTTCTGTCGATTGCCTACGTTAGAGCGCTTTATTTTGCGATACAATACTATAAGTAACCCCCTTTTTCTAGAGCGAATCCATAAAAATGACGTTACCCGGCTGCACGGATACACTATTTTCTGTTTCCACTACGTCGTTGTTGACGTGGGCTTCGTCGTCGTTGTTTCCGTCATCGTCGAAGAACTCTTTCACTTGCTCTTCGGATGGGTGAGCAGAGTCATCGTGATTCTGGAACGGAGTCCTCTTGTTTTATTGTTTTTTTGTCTTCTGTTTTTATACTCTTATGTCGACGACGGAGATATTCAAATTTTTTAGATTAAAACCTCACTAATTTAGATTTCACTCCCAGGAATTTTCTGCGAAAAATCCAAATCTTATGTTAGTAACATTCATCTGACCCTGCTAGTCTTGTTAGCGACTATGCCATCTTCAAGAATTAAAAAAAAAAAAAACCTAATTTTTCACAGACATATTTTTCCATGATTGATAATGTACATCTTCAGTAAATCCATTATTTTTTACTGGGCACCATTGATGCTTCTTGAATCTATACGTGTTTTTCGTAGCAAATTGATTATGATGCCTATTCGTACGACAAGCTTAATGTACATAGTTACGCTGGAGGAGGCAAGCGCAATGCTCCCATTGCTCATACTGCAAGATTGTGACAAGAGAAGCTAGAATATTGACAATGCACCAATGGTGGGACGTGAAGAACGCCCACGTTCTCGAAAAATTTCAATTTGGTACAGTACCCTAGGTGCCGTCTTTGAAATCTGTGAAATGGACGCGATGTCTTGGACGCCATCTCGCCATGACTCTTCTTTAATGACAACAAAATCATGCAATCGGAACAAGTGCTCTCTGACCCAAGGCATGCGCTATTTATAAATCGAAAATATCAAATTTTTTGCATTTTTAGATGCGCTGGGTCTCGCCTTATTGTTTCCACAGGTACCACCGACTCCTAGCAATCTGTGGAGTTCTTAGAAACTGGAGTATTTTGAATTTCCAAATAACTCTCTACAAAAAAAAATAACAAGTGCTTTTACAATGATCGCATTTCATTCATATTTCGAGACTTTCCGATGTCGAACTTCAAAATTTGGGCTTCGGTACCATTTTTAATGGGAATCTGCACGTACATCTGGGTAATCTACTTCTTCGGGGCTGGAATTCATGAAATGATAGCCCAGTAAACGAGCGATAGTTCGCGTAATTTGTCATGGTACACACTACATAATGTTGAGAGACAGAGGAAGTGAGGATTGGTTTGCTAGCCTGGTTTCGCTCGACTATGCGTTCATGAATCCTAGCCCAGGATTGTTCACATGTAATCCTCACTATAATCCCCGTTTCATGAAATTTCTTAATTGTCCCCTTCAGTCCCAAAGATCACAGCTTCACATAGACTACAAGTTTTCGTAGGTAATGAGATATACATTACTTGTTTAGGTCCACAAATGACCCTTTTTTCACGAAGTTGTAAATTTACGGCATTTCCCTCAGTACTCACAATTCGTTACGTTCATGAGAAATTACCGTTTCATGAGATTTATGTAGACTGGGAGAAGGGTTCCAGAATTCGGTGGTATGATGTCTTCATTGATTTCTTCGAGATTTCATCAGTTTGCTTCGCATTGAGCTAGGTCAGGTTTCCTTCGCACACGTACCAGGAATTAAAATCAGACCACAAGATAATAAGGCTTCTTGGTTGGCGGGTAACATTTTTTTTGCAGTTGGATTGCTTGGATCAGCATTTTAACTGGTATACTGAGGTAAAATTCAGTAAATCCAGGTTCTAGAACTTTTAACTCCATAATTTAATACGTGTTCTACAGCTCCCAGATACAGTTCCACCCGGGAAGGCAATGCTATTAAGAAAACATTGAGAAATCATGGAACACGTGGGAAATGTCCGTGAAAAAAAAAAACTCCCCAGGGTAGTAAGAATTCAATACCTTACGAGATAAAATCTCATGGTGCCGCTTTGGGCGAGCCTTCTCTCCTTAGAGAAGACCTTACTCCTCCTTTGCTCATTGGGAATGAGCCTCATCAGCTGAACCTCTAACCTCTGGATTTCTGAAGGATTAGCGGGGATTATCTGAGTTATGGAGTCATACATGCTATCTACGTACTTTTAATCCTCCACTCCCAATTTCCCATATTTAGAACTTCGACTTCCGAAACCTAGGTCTTGTGCAACAGTTCCGCTTATCCTTGCTGCTCACTGGGCTCTCAAAAAATTGCAAATGACACCGACATCCTCGATCATCAACCTTTATGAGCATTTCTAGGTATGGTAGCATGGCACGTCCCGAAATGATCACTTACAATGAAAACTGCATTAAATCCAACAGTTTTCTCGTAGTCTTTGCTTCTCACCTGTTTGGAAGAGCCGTCGCACAACTCTGACTTATAGTTCAAGTTATCGAGTATAAACAGAGTTGGTTGCGAGAGATTGGACGTGACGATTTCAATGTCGAATACTTCTGCTTGTGGATGCACGACTTCCACGGAAACCAACGACGAATCCGTGTAGATTATAGGCTGAAATTACGAAGGCAGTAGAATTTCTCGGGTAATTCTTGTCTCTGGAAGTTCAAGTAGAGGGCTACATACCTTTGTACATGATCTGGCTTGACTATCCTGTGTACAGACTTTCACGGTGGCTGTTCGATCTCCGATCAACCAGTAGCTAAAATAATGCTTTTTGCTACCAATTAAATCTTATCTACCTGGTACGGGGAACTGACTTGAAGTTCAGGATACCATTACCCCGCTGGCATGTTATAGGAGCCGAAAGTGCTACTTCCTCGTCTTCTGAGAGCATCTAAAACATTTTCTCGAGGACTTAACTTCAGGAAAGCCTATAAGAGTGCAAGCTCACATGCTGTGAAAGCACGTAGACGAAGTTCCCCTCCGGTTGGAAGAGGACCGAGCGTCCTGACAGCTCAGCAATTGAGGCGTAGTGGGAAGGTAAGGGCAGTTTACCCATTTGGAACAGGGAAGAGGTGGGTTGGAATCTGAAAAATAGAGTTTTCACAGCTTAGGACCTAGTGGCATGAGGAGGTAAGAAATTAACCTGCAAAATGTTCCATCTTCGAAGTCACAACTGATGGACTTTTCATTACTTGGAGAAAAGGTGACCGATTGAACGCATGCGGCAAAATCCGGCAGAGAACGAAGCTCCACTGGGCAGAACGGTTCTAAACAATAATGCATAGAGTTGTACAGGTGATAACTATTGATTCCCAATTACAAAGAATTCACTTAGCACCATATCACTGTCAGCTCAACCTGGAATTACCCAGAATAGAAATATTTCCGAGTATCTCCTTGGGCGGGAGCCTGTAGTGGCAAAAAAAGGAGCTATGACACGAAAGTTCAGAAAGACGACTGTTCAAAAGGAACCGGTGTCCTAATCCTATATCCATTCTGGACGAGTTTCCCAGGTGGAAATGAGAATATTTTTCTCAAGAATCTAGTCGTAAGGTAGTTGTAGGAAGTAGTTGCAAGCGAGATAAAATCGGTGAAATTAAAATCAAAAAATTGATCAATTTCTCACTGAGAAATAAAATCAAAAAATTGATCAATTCCTCACTGAGAAACCCCTCAACTTCGAAGTACAAGAAAGGCCACAGCCTTTTACGGATTTTTGTGGGACCAGAAAATTTCTTATTGTATTTAGGAAAAGAAATACCAGTGTCGCTTTATTTTTGCATTACAGAAAATTGCCCAATTGCTCGCTGCTGCGCCGCACCACGTATGCGGAGCGGCAAGCCAGCTGGCCGTTGTGCTTGCCAGGCGTTGCCGGTGCCGATGTTTAGCTTATATTTTTGGGAAGAAAATAAAGACGTAAAGGAAAATAGTGGTAAACTCAAGCAATACACCAATACCAGCAACGCAAGAGACCCGGAGTGACCAGCTGTTTTGCCGCGACGCGTAGATGGTGCGGCGCGTCAAACCAGGGGGGGCGGTCTTTTGTGATGCAAGAACGAGTTTTCCTTGGGAATGCTAGAGGATATCTACTTCGGGATAGGTGAATTTCCAGTACTATTTACCTGAATTTTCCGTAGAAATGGCAGAAAAACATTGACTACTACCGTAAGCACTACATGGACTACCGTAAGCACTACATGGATGCGTGAAAAAGTGTCTGGAGTTGCTCTAAAAATGGCTTGGGGGTGCGGGGGATCCAAGTGAACATTAGCAATAGCATATCCTCACTTTGATCCAATGGAACTGTATTAACAACCGAGCTGCGGACGTCGTTCAGGTGTGCAAAGACGGGTGGACCCATTGGTGCTGTCGTCTGGAAGTATATTTTTGCATGGCGCACAGTCAAAACGAATCGCTCACCCACCTGGCCAGGATTTTGCTGAACTGTTGGGAGCTCAGGTGGTGGTGGAATGTAGCCTGGATATGGCTCGAACTCCCTGTGACGTTGTATCGAGATCACAGGCCCATCGATAGCGTTGTGCTGGGCTACACCGTTGTGTAATGGTCCCATCCGCAAAGGATTCGGTGCGTCTTCGGTAACTGCAAAAAAAGCACAATTATTCGCAGCATTCCACGAATCCCGCGGATTTGACCGCTTCCGTTTGAGGGTCAACTGGTAGGATTAGCACTCACTGGTATTGCCCATTGGGAAGGCGATTTGCGGCGCAGCAGGAACCGGCGGTGGTGGCGGCGCGACATCAGGAACAGCAACTGGTCGCATCATCGGTTGAGGATCGTGTTGGTAGACTGGGGTAGGTGGCTGGCAGCAGATGGCTGAAATATATAAATTCAAAGTGGTAGTTTGGAAAAATAGCGGTGAAATCAATAAAATCGATGGCACCGTTGGAAGTGTTGAATCCCTTAATTTTTCCACTTTCATTTTAATTTTTTACCTTTCCCCAACCTGCACCATCAACTGCCGCCATATGCATGTTTTTGGAAAGTTTAGAGAAACAGTCGTAAAATGCGGTGCAGCGCCCTCATTGTACACTGGTCATAACTCAATCAACGACCAAAAAAGATTACTGTAAGACAGGCTCCTTGCAGCGTAAAACTGCTATGAGTCTGAAATTCTGTTTATGGTTTATAGTAGTAGAATGTACTAGATAGTAGTAGTGGTAGAATAGAATATTATGGCCTGTAGTATATCCAAATATTATAGTAGGAAACCGTAGCAGATATACAGTTCCGGTCAATCGTTTTTGTATCACAGAATCCTGTCCACTAGGTCTGCCGCACCGCGACTCCAACGCGTCGCGACACGGGCATTGCTGAGGTTGATATCTTGCTTATATTTCCACATCTTCAATTATGTCCTTGTTTTTGTTCTGAGTTTCCTGATTCAGCGTCACATCAACCGAAAGGAAAGCATCAGTAACGTCAACATTCGACAGCCGCAGCGCCCAGTTGGCCTGCCGCGCCGCGTGGGTGTTGCAGCACTGCAAACCAGAAGGATCGTGACGAAAAAAAAAACGATTGGCCGGCGCTGTAGTCATTTTAAACAATAGTGGATCTCATTAATATTAATGATTTTCCGTCCCTCAAAATTTTCAGCAGTTCAGAGGACACTGATCGGTTGCACAAGGAATTTTTTGACACGTTGAAGACATATGCTTCCAATAAATATTCCATAGTGTCCCTGCCCCTTTTCTCCCCTATTCTCATTATTTTCCTCGTTTTCTCCCGGAATACAGAAACCGCATTTTCAGTTAGAAGCACTGAATCAAAGGAAATGGTTCCAGCAATAAACAACAGCGATTTCGCCATCAGCATTTCGCGAATGAACTTCTGGATCACAATCCCTGATGTTGTTTTTGCTAGGCACTGGTTCTCCGGGTCCTAAATCCTAAGTTGTCCAGCTTTCACCACGGCTTGCAGCTAGAAAAAGTGCAGGTGTGCGCACAGCGATCACATGTACGCTGTCCGAGTTTCACAGACCCGTTCCACCAGTTTAAACAAACATCGGAGGGTGGCAACGGTAGCGGTTCGTGTGTATCCGGGAACCACACACTTTTTCACTTCTGTTAGTTCGTGGTAGAAGTAAAAAGTGACCATTGTCGATAAGTGAATCTTCGACATAACGCCGCTTCAATTGACATTACTAGGGAAACGAGTTGTCATTTTCTTCGCGTTTGATTGCATATGAGTGAATGAATTATCAAAAAACCAGTAGGTATTACCATCGAAGCCTAGTCGATTTTGACTTGTACCAGTAGTTCGAGCTTAGGGAATGTAGCGAGCGTGCCTTATTGCCAAAAAACCACGTTCCAACTTCAGCGAAATTTTAGTAAGGCACCGGTCATCTCCTACACGTGCCGAGAGCCCATGCTCGAGTTCCCTAACAACTTGCGTGTTGACAAGCGCTGAGAACCATATCCACTCTAGGCGAAAGAACCCCTCATGAAGTAGGGCTACCGACTATTTTGAAGCATGTCACATATATCATCGTTCCAAGCAGTTCACATGGATTCCACTAGTACGGAAAATTCACTAGCGATCTCTGGAAATGAGATCTGTACTTAGGATCATTAGGGCACTACGGATTATGCAGGTTATTCTTGGACTCATTAGGTTAACCCACTCATCTGGAAAAAAAAGGCATTATGATCAATGGATTGCTACTGCTGCAAATTGCAGGCTTTGCCGTGCTAAACTTTATTTTGCCGTAAACGGAAGCCAAGTGGAACATGCTTGTGAATATTAATTGTCACATGCTTTTGAATAGATTTCTCACCTGATTTGATCGCAAATAGTGTGAAAATGCATATTGACAGTCGGTCTATCATGTCTGCAACAATACTGGAACAGTTCAACAAAGGGTGGATATATTAAATGGAAACACATGGAACTTAGAAGCAAGTAACGAGGAAACGACAGGGAACATAAAGCTACTCAAGATGCTTGAGAGAGTGAAAATGGAAGGGTAGCTGAACTATGTATCATACTATACATATGTACATACATGTATGATCCACCCAATGCTTTATGCTCGGAATACCTTAAACTCTGGCGTGCTATACTTGTGCTTTGCAAGTTAAAAAGCACGATGAATGTAGCAGAGCAATAAGCTGACTTCTCCCAGGTCTCAATCGAAAGTAGTTAAATTTATCCTGGTTTGATTTTAACAGTGAGACTGGTGAGTGGGATTCGATGAGCATTCCGAAGCCAAATGGAGGGGTCATGAGAATCAGTCGAAATTTACCCGGAAGACGATGAATTTATGGTTAGTGTGGAATTCGAATGGAAATCGTATGCGGAGGTTTACCACAGAAAAATTCAATAACAGCAATAGTGAGGACAGTATTCCAGCTAACATGAGTTTCATAGGTAGTATGGCATCTAATAGCAGATAATAAAGAGAGAAAATAGCCTAATTCAGAATGTACGACATTTCAGTAAACGATTCGGAGGCGGCAAGCGAACGAAGTACACTGCTAGGAAGAAAGACAGGGAATGTTCCCGAAAAACTACAAAACTTTGGGACTTCCAGTGTTCGACATATGCACTTACAGTGGCGGCCACGTATTTAGCACGGCCACGATTTTGGACCACAGAATTTTTTACATATCTCAGCTTAAGGATGAGCAATCAAGACCAGGTTCTAGTATTTGTTGGGGCTCTATGGAGGCTTCATTTCTATTGCTTACCGCTGGCACAGATTCAGTTGGAACTGGAATAAAAAAATAAAATTTCAATTTCGTCAGTTTTCGCAAACTAAGTGCAAAAGTTTGTATCTACTTATGAAGAGAAGTGAAGTGATGATCTAAATTAGGCACTTTTCTAGTTAACATTCTGTTGTGAAAGCTTTTGACGAACTCTGCATACCAGCTGCAGCGAGGGAGAGAAAGGAACCGTCAAATTTGTCGAAAATTTCATTTTATTGAATCTTGAGAATAAAACAAGCTTTGGGATTTCCCCGTGAGTACCTGAATGCCTGCTAGGAGCGGAAATCAGAGAAAAATCCACAGCGAAAAAGCATGTTTTCTGTTTTCATTCGCCATGAATCCTTTTTTCGCAATTTTTTAGCCATGTGCACAGCCCATGTTCTTCCATGAGGTGAAAAACTGCGCATCAAAACTAGTGCAGCTAAATGCGCACTAATATCGGGAATAAAATCACATTTTGCCTTGATTTATGAAATCGAGTAAGAGAGGAACGACACTATTTTTAAAAGTACTCCATTTTCAGCTCTAAACGCAAAGAACGAGTGCAAATCTGCTCAGAAACATTTTCTTGAGGAATAGAGTAGAGTTACGAAAGGGAACGTTATGCCCTATCATGTCCTCAAATATTAGCTTGATAGCTTATTCCAGGCTTGAAATACAAATTTTATATTTTCATCAGTCGATCGCCCAAAATTGGCAACGTGCTAAATATGTGGCCGCCACTGTACATATATCCAGGATTGCAATAGTTACAGTCGTAAAAGACTTTTTGTTGGAGAATAAACAATCACTCGAAAAGTAATAGCACATTCTGACAGAGTAGGAGGCAGAGGATGAGGTGATTGTTCGGAGCAGAGCAAATTCCCATGTTTATTTCACATTTGCGTGATGACATTCCTTTCCCTGTACTTAGTTCTCCTTAAAGGCAGCATTCACTGTAATTTTGCTCTCTCAGGTTTTCCCAAAGTCCCAGGATGGCTTCTGCTTGGCCCGTTAGCAAAAGACGACCGCGTTGTGAGGATAGAGCTGGTAGAACTGGAAATGACAGCAAATTTTTCATAGAGGAAGAGAGTGACTGTGAACAGAAATAATCATTCGTTTCAAGGGTCAAATTCAACGCATCAGGTTGATACATTGAGACACATCTAATCTTTCGCTTATGGGAGGACGGGTAACATCCATAGAATAATTCGGACCATTTTTCAGGGCTTGGATGCTCATGGAGATCACCTAGAAGTAGTGATGCCTACTTCAATGATGGCTAAATTTGTGGAGTGTTAACACGTTTACTTTAGGTAGCCTCAAAGATACATGCAATCTCAGGATACGAGTAGCTTAATGAGCGTTAGTCCCTCAATTTTCCAATCTCCAACAGTGCAAATACGAACAGAAATTAAGAAGAGATCCTCCAACGTGAGATTGGAACAAAGAAGCTATTTCAGCGAAAATATGCTGGGTGGTAGTATCGTATATTAAATAAAAATAGCAGTTTTGAACAGTTAGTTGTTCTGTTCTGGAAGGAAAAGAAGCAGAAAGCTGCTTTTTCTGAGGGCGAATTTCTTCTGGCAGATTTCTTTGTTAGACGAAGTCAAATGGTAAGGCGTGATAGATATGAGTTGAGGAGAAAGGAGCAAGATTACTCGTCCGGTAACTCCTCACGAACTACGAAGTAGATCGCTCAACAGGGCATTTACACGATTTTCAGAAGAACTAGCGAGTAACGTGAGACATTCGGAGGCCATAACAGCGTGCGGATCGGCGATCCAGTAAGAAACCGCATAAAACCGAATCTTCCTGTAGTATGGGCGGAGCTGCCGGGGCAGCCAGCAGAAGACAGAAAGCCGCGCAGGAATGCATAAGCCAAAAGAGGTCAACCAAACATTCGACCCTCGTTGATCGGAGGAGTTTCGAATTGGGACAGCCGGTGATGCGTGCGTAGAAGGCAATGAGCCGATACAGCAGTAAATCCGTGGTCATCGTCGCCGCCACAATCCTCGTCGACCATTCGCCCGCTCACAATTCCCGTACTTCGCGCTGTTAACGGTAAGTGGGGTATTTGTCAAGGAAAAATGACATGATTTCTCCGAGGAATATGCTTGTTACGCATTAAAAGTTGACGCTAAGCACATCCGCGAATGTATAGAAAGGGTGTGAACGGTGCGCCGTTGAACAGGATGTCGTTGGCCTCGTTTGAAAGTGGTTTTGAATAGTTTAATCCCTATATGAGGCGTCAATGACACGGCCTTTCGCATCATGCCACGGTGACCCTTGGAAAGTGATAGTTGAGAAATCCGGTCGTATAAATTGAATTTTGACAATCATCAAATCTCCTCGTTGGCATTCTGTTTGAAAAAAAGGGAAAACTCAGAAATTCGTGGTCGACGTAGACTTTTCTTTTTCATTGTTTAGGAACATTACCCACAATTTCTATGTCAAAGAAAGGTCAGAATCGTAGGCAATGGCGTTAATGCTGTGGTTCTATAAGACTTTCTGAAATATGGCAGCCTTTCTCAGCATTTCTGAGCAATAACTCTACAGGTGGTAAAAAAATTCTATAACTGAAGTGTTCGTGATCTTTCGACAAAATTGGCGGATGCACACTAGGGGAAGGGGGTCCGAGGCGAAAGGCAAGGGAAGGAAACTGAAAATCTTTGGCACCGGAGACGCCGGAATTTCGACGAAAATCATTGGCGGATGCAGAGTTGCAGGGGGGAAGGCAAAAGGCCTGGGAGGGAAATTGGAAATCTTGGGAATTTTGGTTAGAAAAATTTATCAGAAAATTAATCAAAAATTGAAAATGGAAACGAAATAAGGCACTAAAAATAAGTCAGTGCAAAGTTTGCAGCTTTTTATGAAGTATTCTTGTCAATTTTGCTGATCTTTCTCGATGTGAGGCACTCCCACCTGCGCCAGCCACTGTTGGGGGCTGAGGAGTGTATTCAGTAGTGTCAACATGGCTAAATATTTCCTGTGATGGTTATTTTGTCCATTAATTTTCATTGAGAGTCATTCCAACGATATCCTTAACCAGTTCGAAGAGCTCTTGTCGAAGCTTAACCAATTTTAGACACCTTCAGTATATGGCTAGCAATTCCGGACACAGAAGTTTCTAACCAGGGGTGGGGGCATTGGAAAAAAATGGGAACTCCGCCCACTCGGTGGACCCAGATGGAACAAAAAAAAATGCTAAAAAGAATTAATTTTGGTGTCAGATGATTATTAACAAATATTTTAAAGGTAATGATAAGAATAACAAACAAAAATAGGCCTGTACATTATTTTTATCCATTTTGTAAAGTAATTTCAGAAAATCAGCGTCCCGTTCATTCTCGGAGGAGGATGGGGGGGGGGGGGGGGCGGCTTTCTCTCCACTGCGTCCGCCACTGAAATAGAAATGACATCTGCACTATTTCTTTTAGCTCACAAATGCACATGCTAACTTTGGTCATATTGGATGAACCGAAATGCAATATTTTCTGTGGGCGGGGGGCTGACCCTCCCGCTATGTTCGCCTATCCTAGCTCTGCTAACTGAACAATTACCTCCACTCATCCGCTAATATCACGAAGTGCCAGCCTCCGGATGCATGTCTGAGATTACCCATGGTGAACGTGTCAATTTATTCAAATTTACCCCCCACCTGGAACCCACTAACATGCTTACCCACACGTGACGATAGTCATGCCCATGGGTATGAGATCAATTATCCTTCGAATTATATGTACATCCGTAGCCAGGTCAGGTTTTGAATTTTTGCCGAGGTTTTCTGCCATCGAGCCGTACTTCCTTACCTTTGCACTCTTCTTGTTAAAATATTAGGGCACGTCTTTTCTGTGCACGTATGTATATGTGACACAATACCGGACTGTCTTTTAGAAAGATCACCGTTCAGATTATTAGGAAAAAAACGGGTTAAAATCATCCATTTTCCACCGAGAACTTCTCCCGAGTAGTAGCAAATATCTACAATTTGCGTCCACTACCACAACTGAAATTTCATGCGCCATTTCCGTTAATTGTAGAAACTCTGGAAGAACTTTTATATGTGGAAAGGAAACATCTTTTTCTATCAAGCTTTAAAATCACACACGTTGTTGAAGAAACTCATGGGAAGGAAAAAAAGACATTTCAAAAGGCACACGTGGCAACAGAAGTCAGACAGGATATTTGGAAAAGAAACATGCAATGAGGAAGAGAAAATAACAAAGTGAAACAAAAAAAAAGAAAATCTCATGTGCTCGATCTAACAAGGAAAGGATTTTTAGATGGTTCAGCCGCTCGTAGCGAGATCTGCATGGTCACATACAGTTTGTGATGCTGCTCTCGAGTCTGTTTTCCTCAGACGCCATAGTGTCTGCACTATTCGGGCGGATAAGGGGCATGATTCCGGCCTGCACAAAGCGGCCAAATTCGCCATTTGGGACATATTTTGCCAAATAATCCCGTTTCATGCTATTTGAAACTGGTCTGACCGACTAAAGTTAATTGAAATTTTTCTAAATCTGCTTGAATCTTCATAATTTTACAGGATTTCTGAGCAAAATATTTTCCGAGAAGGCAAATTTGGCCGTTTTGGGCCAGACGGAGGTATGCCACGTAAACTTTATACATCCGGCTACAAATCGCACGACCATTCAACTATTTTTCCCTTGTACATGAAGAACATAGAAGAAAATATGAAAAAAATACAATGCGAACCGGTATTCTCTAGAAAGGAATGTTTTTTTTTCTCTCAGAAAATGAAGAAAGAAGCAACAAAGGAAGTGGAACGACTGGTGCTGATGCATTTTCCGGTCAACGAGCTTCGCACGGTTTTCCGTTCAACACCACCCGCACACGGTCCACAGCCAGAAATTGATTTTGCCGTACGGATGTGGCGATGAAATAAACCTGAAATGTTTTATATTAAGGTAAGTAGGATTTTCCGGATTACAGTTCCCTTCTTCACTTGGAATCTAATTATGGTGTCTCTGTAAGCA
The DNA here is from genome assembly GCA_000816745.1 of Ancylostoma duodenale. NCBI lineage: Eukaryota > Metazoa > Nematoda > Chromadorea > Rhabditida > Ancylostomatidae > Ancylostoma > Ancylostoma duodenale. The sequence continues at coordinate 2,544 of KN729687.1, read as the reverse complement.
ATTTTCTTGCGGAAAGTAACTAAGGAGACGTTTGAAGGAAAACAAGAAGAAGATACGTACAAAGGGAAAGTGAAAAAAAGAAAAATGGGTGGATGACGAAAAAAATGGGCGAAAATGCATTGACATTCCTTTTATCGGAAACAAAACCCAGACAGAGCGCTCAAACACTACCACTTCTTTTTCTCTACAAAATAACTGAAGCAGGATCAGCAGAAACCTTTAGGACCTACTTTTCTCACTCCCTTTCGCAGCTCCACAGATCTATCCAGGAGCCAAAATTCGTGCTTTGATATCCTTGGCGACTCGTAGGGGCAATCATCGAACGAGTCAACGCATACCTGAAGTAGATATCGTTTTGAGCAATAGATAAAGTAAAGCTTTAAGAATCACACAGGAGGTGTGCAACTGAAAAAAGAATGAGTTCAATCATGGTTCTTATGTAAATAGAACTTTTTTTTCGGTTTTTCTGAGGAGTATCCCTAGAGTGGTTCCAAAGAGGAGCTAATCAACGATTCAGAAATTTTTTCGTTAACTTTGTGAGCTTCAGATAAGCTTGGCAACCAGTTTATTTCTGCTTACACTTCGGCAAATCCATGTCTTTAGAGAAGGAAGTGAGCGAAAACGAAGGGATGATAATTTGACGTAAAAGAGGTTGCAACACGAAAAGAGTCTATCCATTTTACTCTATCCCAAAACAACTAGTTTACAACCTGGTCTGAAGGTCCCAAGGAAAAAAAAAAACGAATAAAAAAATGCGCGTAAGCACCGAGGCTCATCGAGCAGGTTTTTTCTTCGGTTTCGAAATAGTGAAAACGTTTTATAAGTTAACCTAACTTCTTTCTCTCATAGCAAATAATGTTACGCCAGATTGGAAAAAAACGGAAAAAATGGAGGAGAATCACGAAGTAAGTGGTTGTAGGAAAAGAATGCGGAAAATGAAAGGAAAAGGAGAAGGAAGGCAAAAGTTGCTCGGATTCTAGGAAACACAGGGAATTACAAAATCAAGAAAAAAGCAGGTGGTCAAAATTAAGCTCCCTTCATTCCCACTAACGTTAAGAAAGTAGGGGTTTTTGGGGGACACTTCTTGGGGCTTGTTTGTGTTTTTTGACCACTTTTTATTTTTCGGTTCCGTTTGAACTGTAAAAAATAGTGATGAAAATTTCAGAGATGGATTTTTGGGATAGCGGGACCGATTTGTTCAATGGGTTTTTGGGATAGCGGGACCGATTTGTTCAATCACAGTAGGAACAGCAATTAAGGAGGGCCTCTGACTGGCCATTCTGAAAATAAGTTCGGTGGGCTGAGTTTTGCCGAAATCCACGTGAAATAGGTTTCTTTTTACCTATAGTCACAAAACTTAGCAGCTACAATCCAGAAAATGGGCGAAGGTTTCAAAAACGTACACAGCCGTGGGCTTTGTACGAATGTGCACTACTAATCCCTTAATCCGCTATCGAGTCACTCATGGAACTGAGTCAGGATCGCGGACAATTGAGCTGACCTTGAGTCGAGGTGAGTGTGATCTGAGGTACAAGTCAAATAACAGGCGAGCGTCGGTGGAAATAGTGAATTTCGGGGATTCCATGACGAAAACCTCGTTCGAGTCATCCACATGGTCACGGCCGACGTAGGCGAAACCGACTGGAAGTAATATCTCATCGCCTGGATGTTTTGTGGTCCCGAAGCCAGAATGTCTTCGGTGCCAGGATCTCACCTCTATCGGAGTCTTCCTGGTTCAACCGCTGGACTCCTGTGTGGCGATTTCCAATGAAACTTGTACCGATCTGCCAAGGAGCCCTAAAAGGTGCGGGATTTCGGAACAATATTCCAGGATAATGTCATTGAAACGTCGTTCAAGAGGGTTATGGAACCAACGTGCTGCCAAATCCACTGAGTTTGTAGAAGCAGGAGTGATTATGGTTGAAATCACAGGTCAGAGCCTCGCATGCGACGAAATCCGCAGCTCTTTCGATCGTTTCGGCATTTAGCTGGAAAACAGGATTGAAGCTTGCAAAAAGGTATAGTTTTCTAGGATTCTGGGAGTTGCTGGAAACATGGTCACCATTTTTGGGAAAAATTAGTCCCTTGAATACACAAACTAGTATTTAACAAAACTTATAGTATAATAGTTTCCTCCTTCACTACGTGAATGCCCATATAAGCTCACATCAAATAGGTTGATTACAGAGAGTAATGGTAAAATCCGTGATTATCCACCATCTGGCACTCTTCTCCTGGAACGTCGTATCAGGTAACACTCCATCCCATTTCCCTGAAACCCTGCTATCCACAACTTTTTGGATTACTTTCAATACTCCTGTTCCGGCTCGGCCACAGGGTGAATAGCGCTATCAAATCGGCGATCCTCTTTCAGGATCAGTGAGAAGCGTTCGGTGAGAAAATACTTGACCTCTGCTGCGCGCGCTTCGCCTCTCATTGCGAGCAGGAAAATGTTCACTTTCCACCAAAACCGGATGCCTGGCATGGTGATAAGAGATCCATACATACAATACCAACGGTGTCGCTTGATGAAACTGCGCGATG
>KN729686.1:3234-13872 GCA_000816745.1 Ancylostoma duodenale | reverse complement strand
TCAACTGATATCATTGTTCCCATTCTTGTCTGATCCAAATGCTACCTGTTCCAACTTGTCCAAACAGGAAATGAGTAGCGTGCGCATAAGCCTCTACCAGAGAAATTTCCTAGAGTTTCCCATGCATTCTGGGAAATCAGGCCAGGTTTAGGACTTACCCGTAACCCGCTCATTTTTCAAATAGAAACAAAACGCTGTACTATCTATTCCCATCATCTTCTCAAAAAAACACTAACTGCTGTTATGTGAGCCTTTAAGAGTCCGTTGGGGATTTTTGAAGTTCTATAGGCTATGCCGGCAATGACTATTTTACTGCTTCTCTTCTTCTGCTCAAGTTGCAACCCCTTGCTTCTACATCTTGTGTCGTATGCACGTTAAGTAAATGAAAGATAAGAACGTGGGCGTTAAATGAGTGGCAGTTCGACCCCATCCCAGAATCATATAGGCATAAGAATGTGCATACGCCTTATACAATTCTCTCAGACTGCTTTGGCACCAAATTACCGACCCTGGAATGGTAGAACAGCTGTATTGGACTAGGGATCGAAACAACGACCGTGTGCGCAGCTGTGGCGCCTCATGTTTGTTCAATGAATATTCTGTAGAAATTGCTTTTCTTGTTATTTAAAGAAAACAACTTCTAAACAGACCGTTATTTGAGTGGATGTTCTATCCTGGATTATCTCTGTCCACCTACATTTTCCTCCTTTTCATGCTATTCTCTTTGTTTTCCTCCTGTTATGAAAATTTAACGGTATGAACCAGCTGCTTACTTTTTTCCGGGTAAAATTGTACGCGTCGATAAATTTCTACTCGACAGCAAATATCAGGGACTTTCGAACCCACACGTGTACGTACAATTGGCCTATATTATGGCTCACCAGCACCAGCCAATGTTCAACCAAACGTCGTTTTATCCTAAATTGAAAACTAGGGTGTAAGCTTGTTAACCTTAGAAAATGCTGAAGAAAAATTAGCAGGGAATGGAGAAACAACACGAAAATTAGGTCTCAGCGGTCTTCTCAACCTGCTTCCCACCACCGGGAGGGGGGGGGGGGGTCTCCTGATCTCAACTGCTGCTATCTAATGGGTGAAATTCCGCACTTTTTTATAAAGAATGATCTCCAAAATGCATAAACTGATGCATCTACTTTGATTAATTTAGGAATTATTCATGAACTACGTAGGAAGAATAATTAAGTTTTTGAGGAAATTTATGAGAATAGTTTCGGTCGAGTCGGTCCCCACGCTGGGGATCCGTTTCGACGCTTTCTACCCTGCAACCTGCATACCTCTTGCAATGTCTCTTCAATGAGTTGTTATTCATAATATTTACATGGTAGAATATTTGCATATCCCCTTTTTGACCTCCACGTTATGTGCTTCAACAGCAGACGGACTGACGTACTTGTAACTCGATAGACAATTTGCATGATGTAAAGGGAGGGAAATGTTATAAGCAGGTTAACCATATTACTTTGTCTTAGACTGGAAAATGGTCATTTTCCTCAAACTACACCTTTCGATCTCCTTAGTAACATTTAGCTTTTTCACAAGAATGGAGAAGTGTAATGCATTTTTGCGGCAACATTTACAATATAATTCCAATGTACTAAGAATTTCTGGAGAAATGGTCATTTTCACCTATTCGTTTGCCTACTGGAAGTATATTTCTAATAATTCTTCTCCGAATGGATGACAGCGTACCCATCAGTGAATCCTTAACACATTGGCGACGATGCACATTTTGGGTTTCGAGCCACTTTGGACCAACGCAGATTCATGCTCTATTCTCAAAGAGGAAGCCGCGGAAAGGGTATATTTCGTGCGCTGATAACAAATATCATGTCGATTTTCCATACGGAAGCCTTCCTGTAGGGTTACGGTATTCATACTGTGGGGACTGTATATAGTAATCTTCCAAAGAATCTGGCCCAGCGTAACAAAGGAAATTATTTCACATGCTGATCACGAATATGTGATTAATTTTGCACCGAAAGGCTCTTTTGAAGAGTTACGGTGCGAACACAGTACCACTCGGATTGGGGGGGTACTGTACAGAATGAGTGGACTTTGCTCAATAAGTTTCCAAAAATGTGTTAGCAGGTAAACTAGATGCTATAGTCGTGATCAGCATGTGAAATAACCCCTATCTGCAAGGTTTCAATGTATTCTGGAAGAAAATCTGTACTTACAGTATGGTCACAATAACCCTGTAAAAATGCGCTACAGCGTAATATTCAAGTCATATTCGTAATCAGCATGTGAAATACCCCCCATGTGGAGATTTTGGGAAAGTTCCACCAAAGAAAACTAGGGAAAACAGATATGACCCACCGGTGGGTCGTATCGTCCTCTAGGTAACTTCCCGTACGACCCACCGGTGGGTCGTATTGTCTGTTATGTGTTAAGCTTTTGCGTGACATCCAGTAGTGGATGTCAATGTGTCTTGCTTTTGGTGCTAAAATTGATGTTTACTGAATTGCACCACGGCTCTATCATTTGAAACCAAATGTTGCATTTGTATGAAATTTATGAGGAAGTAGTGGCTTCAAAGGAAATATATGGGTTTGGGCCCTCCATTTCTTCCCGCATGAACTCTATAATTGTTCTCTGTCCAAGCAGAATACTATGAGTATGGCTAAGCCTTGGTACAGCTTCTCTCGTAACCTTGCGAAAGCTCCACCACAGAGTTCCCAGGGTAGATTCTGGAAAAAATCCACATCTATTAGGAAAAACTGCGTGGTCATATGTCAGTTGGTAGCTCCCACGTTGCTCCCGTCTAAAAGAACTGGCGCGTGCCACACGGTTCCCATCGGTGCGAGTACGATTCACCAGCACCCAATCTTTACCGACTTTACTTCAACCTTGGGTAAATAAACCCCCCCCCCCCCAGGAAAAAAAAGAAGGAAAAATACGAGGTGAACCTGAAGGAATAGAAAAATCCAGAGAAAACTCAGCACCAGCACAAATCTAGAGAATGGCAGACAAAGTGGAGAATTATGCCTCTGTAGAGGCTTTGGAATAATCCCATCTTTTTCTAGAGGCAGCGCATATCGGATCGCATACCATACTCTTCCAGAAACATTTGTGGTCTACCAAAATTTACATACATTCATGTAAAAATATACTACGGTGGAATGCTGGTCGATTATTAAGCTTCTCCGCGTTACAGCGAAAATCATTTATAAGCTACCTAACTGAAATTTTTCTGGTAAGTGATAGGGTTTTATGTCTGCGCCCTGGAAGAATTTGCGCATCACCAATACTTGTACAGCAGGATCCGTGCATACAAATATACATACTATAGGATATTTATTTTATTTATTCATTTTATTTATTTACAACCTGCGATCTGCATCCCGTCGCCACCTCCTGTCCGTAACCAGAAATCCATTCGGGGTTCTTCACGCCGGTTCCAGCTTGCTTCTAAATCCGGCACTTCTACCTTCTATCCATGACATCCAACCCATCCTTTCCCTTTTCTACACTTCTCTTATTATTGCTACAATGGCCACATCACTGAAGTAAACTATTCTGGACTTCGACTCCTTTACAATACTATGTTTCTAGCTCAGCTAATTTTCTCCTGTCCTCCCTCTGAAACCTGTAGACTGCATCCAGATAGCTTTCAGATGTGTTGTTGATCTTGGATTCACTCCAAATGAGATAGCTAAGCAACTCTGATTTATTCAACGAACGCGCTACTTCAGATGATTAGACGATGTCCTAGGTCTTGCCACGTGACTATTTCTGTCCACAAACACCGACCTTCCTCATTCTGTTTATAGGAAAGGTAATCCCGTAAGATACATATGTCGCCCGGTGTTTACGCTATAGTTTTCGTTGAAAGCGTACGTTATTTTCTGGCGATAACTTTGCCACAATATGTTTTATTACCAATTCTCTGAGTAGTAATACCTATCTTAGCAATTGTTTTGACCAAGTTGATCCTAGACAAATGTTTTTTACGACCTATTATGGTAATTAAAAACAATGTGAGGGACTTTTAAGAATCTTTTTACTGTGTCGGAAAGGCTAATGTGTGGCTTTTATCTTCTGAGTGCATTTCATTGAAGAAATAGGAATGTATTGCTGAAAGTCAAATAGTTCTTCGATTTGAGGTAGCAGACGATGGGCCGCACGTTCACTGCTGGTATTCATGAACGGGCGGGAACAGGAAAGGGCGTGACGGGTACCCGCTGCCGCTAGTTCCCGGCGGGAGCCTTCCTAGTCACCGTACGGGTAAAACTTGTACTCATGAACGACCGGGAAGCGGGAAGACCGGGAAGTGTTTATTAAATATGTAGAAACGGCCGAATTTTCGAGAAGTAGGGCGTGAAATGAAAGTTTTCGAGGATATGCTGTGAAGAATTTGTCGGAAAAACATTGTTTTTCCTCGTTTTCCTTCCTAGAAGCGGATCTTCACGTAGGTTTCTTATCAGTAGAACATGAGGAATCTCCGTTACTAGCTCTGTTTCTGTTTTTCACCCTCAACAACGTAAACATCGTAGTTTTTTTGTGCTCTTTTGTTCTTTTTCCCTTCACCAAATTCACTCTTCACATTCTAGTTTTGTTTCTGTGTAGCGTTGCTAGCTTGCAAAGACGAGATCATCATTGCGTTGCAGAATTTGCCATAATGTACTTTAAATTTTCGGAAACGAAGGAACAATATCATCCTGTAGGTTCAATGAGGAAAAATACTCTCGGAAAGTATTCCTGAATCCCTCCTCCACATATCGTAGCCCGAGAAAATTCAGCTAAAACCAAAATTCTCAAGGAATTGTTTTCGCCGAAACGTTGCATAGGAGGGTTATTTGAACAAGAATATCGTGTTCACTTTGTACCGTTACCCCGCTCTTGTAGAGTTACAGTGGATAATTGGTAATAAATTTAGAAAAATACTGACTCCGAAGAGTAAACGAAGATGACGTGCACAATAATGGGAATAATCGTGATCAGCGCCAAAAACAACCCCTCTACGCAAAATTTGAAAGGATTCGACGAGGTACTGTATCTACATAACCCTAACCTAACCCTACGAAAATGTGCTTACGGTACAAAATGGATACAATGTTCGTGTCCAGCACCTCAAATAACCCCCCATGCCAGTTTGTGGCGAAATTTTTCTTGTGGGGGCCTCTGATGTGAAATAGTGCTTCGCGGTTTTTTTTTCTCCGGTCGAATGCGTTTTTCGGGTGAATCAAGGGTAGTGAACAATCAAATAACGTACATATCCGAAAATAAAAAGAAATATTGTTTGGGCACTGGAAACAAATAAGTACGGAATGGAGATATCATTCAATTAGCTAGGTGGAAAGCAACACAAAACTCTTCTGAATCTTAAGAAGGCATTACTATATCAAAATGCACCAACGAAATGCTGTGATATTAGAAAATGTCGCGGTAATCCGGCGACGGGTAGAACATCCCGAGGTCTAGATGGTCGGGTAAGCGGGAACCTTCCCGTTCACCCGCCGGGTAGGCCGAGAAGGTACCCGCCGGTTTCATGAATACAAATTTTTTACCCGTGAAACTCGTCTACCCGGCGGGCAGGCTAAAACCTTCCCGCCGACGTTCATGAATACCGCTACAGAAGAGCGACACCTGTCTTGTGGTTATTGCTCCACTTTACTCACTACCTATGTAGATCTCCTTTTATATACGTACGTGTAAATTAATTGCACAGGTGGTTCTATGTATTCATGACAATCTGATGTTCCAGAAGGCTGAAGTCCAACAATAAAATACCAAGTGCTGTGAGTTCTGCGAGATAGCCCATTTTCACGAAAGCTAGGCAGTTTTACATGGCAGGAATGTTGCAAAAGGAATTTTCACAGCTTTGGCGATTATCAAGAATGCTTCTAATCACCTTTTAAACAGCTCCACCAGAAGTGGGCATCTTCTTGATTGGCAAGAAGTACCATTACGGTGGCTGGACGTAGAATTTCGTTGCAGGTTCTATGGGGCCTCTTATGGCTAAACAGATGCTGATTTAAGCCCTTTTTCAAAATTTCTCGATTTCTTCAACGCAGTGAGAATTCTGCTGTTTTTCTTCTCTTTTCGAGAACTGGGGAAAATTAGAGTGAATATAATCCACACTACTCAGATCTGTCTTTGGACTTCACTTCTGTAATAGTTAGATAATTTTGTTCTACTCAGACAAAATGTCGGAAGGACAGCAGCAGAAAGAGATCGTGCTTATGTGGTTAAGAAGCGAGAGACGCAGAGATAAAAATTTTTGGAAGGACCGCAGCAGCTATTCGGAAGGACCGTAGCAGTAATTCGGAAGAGATGCAGTAGGAAACCGGAGAGACCGCAGGTCACCTGAGGTCACCTGTCAGTTCTTCTTGTCTTCTGCTGCGGTCCTTCCGAAAAATTGTCCGAGTGCAGGCGCTCTGTGTTGATATTTTATTGTTGTTATTTAATTTTGAGCATATAACTTCTCCAACAAACCTTAATCTCTCAAATACAATGCAACAACAACAACAAGAACAACATAAAACAGCTTCAAAGATAAAACTGTGTGAGGAAGCTGATTCTTTCTTGAATCTGACCTTACCTTTTGGAGCTTCTGCGCTCAGTTGAGCTCTTCTTAGTAGTGGTCAAGTCCTTCCTACAGTTTTGGCTAGATCATACGCCTGTTTTTTTCTCACTGTCCTCTTAACGGTAGGATCAAAATTACCACCAATGCGGGGGAAAATCTTGTCTTTACGAAGTTTTTCTTCTGCTGGTGTCACGGAGTAGCTGTAAGTAATTTCTCAGTATCGTCAACTTCTTCAACAAATTCGTCGGCGTTTTCGTACCAGTAGAATCTTGACCTTATTAACTGTGAGTTCTCCTAATCTACGCGTATTTTCACCCAGCCGTCTTCTGCATTTGGCTTATATGAAAATTGAATTCCTCTAATTATTCGCTAAAACTCTTCTTACCTCATTATGTATGTTCCCTCCTGCAATTGTTAACGCTAGTAACTATTTCTCTTATATCATGTTTAATGCTGCTATGGTTTCCGACATCACGTGTGACGGGAGATACTTTTTTTCTAGATCCGCAAGCATCTGCAGTGCCTTTGCGACAGCTGTATATGTAGATTCAGTGCATATCAAACATATAACAATGCTAATAAATCACTCAGTGTACTTTCAAAGGCACTTGAATTTATGCACTCTTCCTAATGAGACAACCAGTGACAAGGCAGTAAGGAAGTTGAGCCACTAGCTTTATATACTTAGTATGTATAGCATGTGTAAATATACCGCCCTTTGCTTTCGCTGAAGCTACAATACCCGCACTAAGTTTGTTAAAAATGACCACTCAGAACGCGGATTTGCGTTCTTTTCGTTCCAGGGCTATAACTCATTGTAACAAAATGATTCACAGACCAAACCAGGGCCCAAAAACAGCAATGGAGTGGGCTAGCATATTTCATGAAGCCAGCTCTAAATTTCGATTTTGAACATTGAAATTCCATTCTCATTTATAGTGCTCCGATCATGCCGCGCATCAATGTATGTCGTGCGCGATGTGCGGCAAGTTCCCGGCAGAATAAAAAAAAACTCGCGAATTTCATTGTTCAAAATCAGAATTTAGAGCTGATTTCATGAAATATGCTAGCTCACTCCATTGCTATTATTGACCCCTGGTTTGGTCTGTGAATCGTCTTGTCAGGATGAGTTACGCCCCTGGAACGAAAAGAACGCAAATCCGCATTCTGGATGTTCATTTCTAACAAACTTAGTGCGGGTACTGTATCTTGTGCACATCTCAGCCTACTGCGATGTCCTTTTCAGGTTCTACATACTAAGACACCTATTAAAGATATCCTATAGAAAAAATACTACTTTCTAGCATGAAAATCCAGTGTATGAGTATATTTGGAGCGAATGGTTGATTTATTCAAGCGATGTCTCCAGTGGGGGCCCAGATTTTCCACCTCTTTCGCCCCTCCCCGCCTTTCTGAGCCACTCTTGTGTTATTTCTAGCATAAAATTTGGTTTAGTTTGCTTCACACCAAAAAGGCATGTGTCCAATTTACTACCCTGATGTTTTTACACGTGTACATAATATATAATTTATCCTTGTTCATATATAAAAGAATTAGGGGAAATTCGGTAGTATACTTCTACAAAATAATCCTTCTAAGCAAATATGCGTTTTTCTTTCAACCTACTTTGTTCTCATTAAAGTCCCTAAAACTGTTAGAACCCATCTCAGTTTGCTCCCATCTGCAAGCAGCACATGCGTTTTTCATGCGTTAGCAATTTGCCCCTCCGAACAGCGCCAGCCCACCCACATCTGTTATGACTTCTGTTACACTCATTTCTCGTGATTTGTAGATGTTCACGCGGGTAACCGACGTTTTTCGGGTACTGCGAGAGTCCGCCGCGGGAATTTGTTCGCCAATGAGCCACACATGTGCTGAGAGAGACGACAGCTATAGAGATGATATCATCGTGCTGAGAGAACTAACTGGTCTTGAGCTTTAACCTATGCAATGACGGCCATTTATGCAAATCTTTCCATAAATGGATACTCATTAAGTCGGTTTCACTTATAGGACTCTGGGAATGCTCGTAGCGGTATGATTCTGTTCTGTCGACGCGACTGCCTCTAGGTTCTGTTTATACTCCATCGCGACGACGGCGATAACATGCGCTGCGCGACGGATAGCGTAGTTAACTCCGTCGTACACTGAAATAGCTCGAAGAAAGAAACAATGGAAAATCCCGATTCACGGCACAGATGAAAACGCCGCAGTAGAAACGACCAAAATTCAACCCATTACATCGTCCTCGGAAGAAAAAAAGTATGAACAGCACGCAATTGGGATCAGCGATGTCGACCATTAAGGACTATCGCTGGTTGCCACAACGCTCCGTACTTTTTGCTTCTACACAAAACCAGTTTTGGACAGTTCGCACATGAGCGCCGGCCACTGTGCGATGAAGTATAAACACAGCCTCAGCGCAGCGCATTCCTTCCATAGCTACTTTGGGTAAATGTTTTTCAGAGCGTTCCGATCATGCTAGCCGCATTTTTTCCACCAGAAAATTTTTTTGAAAGAATAAAAAATGCTGGAGCCACACACACACACACGCTTCAGAACCAAATTTTATTGGAAGTGCATTCTTCAGTACTGAGTCAATTTGCACCAGGAAGGAAAGAATTCGGAGTTCAAATAAAGTTCCTTCGAATGAGACTGAACTTCCTTCTTTTTATTGGTCTCCAGAGAATTATGCACTAGGTCGCGTTAGTGCAAACCTCAAAAAATTTGATCCAGCCCCTTCTTTGAGTCGTGGAACACTTTGCCTCACGAAAGTTTAGTGGATACCTTTCCAGCAGATTTTGTCTTGTCATAGCTGCCTGTAAGGCATGAATATTCAAACAAATTGGTCAGTCATAATACTGGTGCTGAAACATTGCAAAAACGCTAAGAACTGTAAAAAATTATAAATAAGATTCCTGAGAATGACTGTGTCCTTCAAATCCATTTTTTAGAAATATCGTGAAGCGAGCTGAATTCACGAGCGCATGAACAAGTGTAAAGGCATAAACCATGCTTTTTCATGCATTACTACCAGATAACGTTCTACTATACGATGCTGCTGTGTGCAGATCATGCGCTCCCGTCTTCTGTTTGAAATTATCGTGCATCAGCCGTGTATTTGGTTGTATTTGGGAACTGTCTCTTACAGATTACACCTTTTCAACTCACAGTTCCATGTGGGGAAACTGCTTTCTTTTAATTAACCCCTTGAGGACTGAGCGGCTCACCGGTGAGCCGCGCAGTTCCCAATGGGTTAATTAAAGGAAAGCCATCTTTGCATGGTTTATTTCGAGAAATCACTAAGCCTCAGTGGTCCCTGTCGTTTTCCTAGAAAATAACATAATAATACTCCCAGATCAGAATGAGTATAAGAATCATTATTGCAACTTTTATGAAAATTTTGGTGCAGAGAAAGGAGTCAGGATTTGATAAAATGTAAAAACTCGCGAAAAAAGCGCGGTCGTCAATGGGATAACTATGAAAAACTTCAAAACTTTCTGAGAAACGCTTTTTTACTCCCAGTTTGAGTATTCTTCGAGGATTTTTCCATGTTTCTGAAATAGCACTCTAATTTCATGCTTGTTTTTTCCTTCAGCTCAGGTTATGAAAAGTTGTATGTCTAGAGAAAATGTGGTCCTATTTTTCCCGAAACAATTGTGTCTTTATTAGGGCTTTCGAAAAAACGAGTTTCCAGTTCCCTGACAAAATTTGTAAAAAAAAACAGTAATACTAATAACATTGTAGTATAATTGTACCAGTGAAATTTAAACGTCTATGGCATATTTGGCGTATTATATCAGGTGAACAGGGAATCAGGTCGGTCAGGTTACCATAAATCTGATGCTAACAAAAATGATGGTAACACTATTCTGTGAGATACGGCATATTTTATGCTGTAGAACTAAGATAAAACTACAAAAATGAGATTATCTTACAAAATAAGTTATGGTTTTTGTGAACAGAGTACCATATATCTTCCAAAGGCGAAGTTTGGGCGAAAAATGCCGAATAGTGTTGTAGGGGGATGTCCCTATAATAGTGAACCGCACCGTCCGACCCGATGACGTTACCGGAGGAGGGAGGGAAGA
>KN729685.1:3677-17166 GCA_000816745.1 Ancylostoma duodenale | reverse complement strand
CCCCCCCCCCCCCCCCCCCGCCCACTTTCTGCGTCCGCCACAGGTAGTAATATAATATTGATACTAAATAGTAACTAGTAGTAGTACAGACCATTCATTCAGCCCTTCTGAACCTTTCATATCTCTATCAGCATGAATCAAATGAAGTTGAAAATTTACAGATTCACTTGTATCGCTTGAAAGCTTATGCTTACGTCAGGTCATTTCTACCCTGCAGTAATCTCCGTGTATGTTTTGAAAAAAAAACTTCTGAGTAATGTGGCTAGCAAAAGGTGAGCCCCTTCCGTGCTCAATAAGGAGCTACACCCTTCTTTGCAACTTCAGCCGTTCGATTAGATTGGTTTCGAGGCTGTTTTCACTGAGCTCAAAAAGCAAGGGAACGGATGGGAATCCATCGAAGCATACTTTGAGAGGTTGCGAGTAAATGGAAATTTCATGACGAGGAATGTGTTCGTGCAGTGGAGAGCTCTAACTGCATGGAAAGCGCGTGATTGTGTTCTGCAATAAATCACCGGCAGGCAGTGGCGCATAATGCAGGAGCCGATTGGGAACCCCGAGAAATGCTCAAAAAAGGACAGCTCCAGGAAGAACTCTGGCGAAACAAAGGGAGAAACTGAGTGAAGGTCTCAATATTCCAGCAACAAGGTGAACTTTATTTTTGAAAGAAAGGGAAAGAAGAACTTGTGACAGTGAGCAGCGTGTATTCGACTATCCCACTGAGTAATAGTTCTGTCCTCAAGCATAACAATGCGCAAAAATACCTTCGAAAGCCTAAAGAGGCACTGATTCTATTGCGCAAACATGATTTTGTAGCCTAAGAGCAATATTTTCAGATGCATGTCTTAGGGATTACAACACGGCACTCAAATAAACCTTCTTCCACACTAAGGGTTGTCCTGTGGCAATTGCACAGAGGACCAGTGTCTCCGTTAGAGTTCTACATTTGAAAATATTTTTCAAATTTTCGAGTCCCTGGAAACCCCAAATTCTCGAATTTTAGCGACCGCCGATTTTGTAGCACTTGAACATTCGAATAAATAATCGACTTTTATTTGATTCGGTCAAAACTCCATTCATTTTCAATTCACAAAAATTACATGTACTCATGTCCATACAGTCCATGTACAATACCGTCGGTAATCTTTGAAAAAAAGACGGAAAAGACGCAAAGACGCGTCTTTTGCGTCTTTTTGACATAACTCAGTTCAGAGCAGAAATACCCGCAAACATTTGTAAATTTTCGGAATCAGCGTGTCGAGATCTATAAAACGGTGCTGTGCTGGTTTTTGGATGCGTGCAAGATAATGCCCTCAGGGCATTAGCATCCAGAACTTCATCGGAAACTAGATTATCGAGTGCAAAACACAAGCTTTTGCCACGAATGTTAGTAAGATGTTATTGTAGTAATGTGCTTACCGCAGTAGAACAAAGTTTCACTACTTTTGCTTCATTTGGCAGACGTTGAATTTTTCGATATTTTGCTGAAATAGCGCCTTGTAACTATGAAATTATTCAACGTAGAGAGTTCTTGTTCCAAGGGGTTCGAGCAACTTTTGTCGACTATATACTGAACTTTTCGCGACGAGGAGGGACTTCCATCAATGGTGGAAAAAGTGTCCTTAAGATCAAACCTTACATTACGTCACATAACATGAGTCATAGTGTCCCAACCAGAGAGGCTATGAAAGCATGGTTCTGTCACGCAGTACAACAGTTCTTGGTGCCTCAGAATACGCAAGGTCACAGGAATCCATCAGTCCGCTTTCTAGCTTCGAAGCGCTGAAATCTTAATATTTGCAGAACTTCATGAGCGAGTATAGCCATAGAAGGATTGACAAGCGGCCAAATGAGCTGGCAACCACACTTTTCGCATCAGCCTAGTATTGTCTTTCAACTATCCAAGAAACAACAGCGCTGGATCCATGTCATTTTTTGGCTCTTTTTTTTGCCACCTGCTCCGTCAACGCAGTGGCTGGACACCAGATGCAGTATTATCCATATACATATATTACCTTCTAGAACTTATCATCAGTTATGTACCTATGTACCGCTGCTTTTCACACTCTTTTCAGAACAGGCCTTCCAAAAAAAAAAGAGCGATAATGACCCCAACAAGGCTGCACGCGAGGAGGATCGCGTGCACAACTATGAATAAAATGGTTTACGAGTGTTTTTTATGGAAATATGAGCGCAGATAATACAGTACTTCTTTAGAAATGGTGCACCACAGAATATCTGCTTGTATTCTGATGGAATTTTGGCGCATGGTGAGTACGCTAAATCTCTGGTGATAGAAAAGACTTCAAATACGTATGTCATTCGAACCAATACAACCCGAGTGTATTATTGTGATAATTTTCGTTCATAGCTGGCTGCGAACTGGATGACAATCTTTCGTAGCCCGTACATAGACGTGGAAGAGGCTGAGGTTGCCAAGCGGTCTTACACCGTTCTTCTGCATATTAAGCTTTCAACAAAATCTGATGGTTGTTCTAATTCGACAAGGTTGATCAACTGCAGTGATGAACAGCGACGTGACAGTACTCCCAGTTCCCCATTTCATTTTTTTTTTCACTTTCTAAAAAGGACGTTATTGAAATTACCTACCAAGCCTCGCGCGGCCTGCGCCTGTGGAAACTTTGCACAGTTGTTCTGACGTGAGCTGGAACAGATCTTGCATTGCCATTTACCTAATAAGGATTCCATAGATTCAAAGGGATTTCCAACCGTTGGTCTCAGATTTCATCGGTAGCATCCACCGTGCAATCTTCTCGCTTTTTTTTTTTGATTCTCCAACCTTCAAAGGAATCGATTCGCGGCGAGTCCTTTTCGAAGACTCAACGTTTTGAATCCTCGAAAATCGTATGATACCGAGCGTTTTCGGAGAAAGATAAGCGTAAAACACTTGATACGCTTCAAATTTGGACAATAAACCAGCAAGAGCCATTTTCCAGCCAAAGTAATTAAAACGCTCTCCATTAGTTCACACTGAAGTGTTTTCTTAATACTTCAAACTCAGCCTGCCACATAAAGAAGAAGTAAGTATAGAATTTTACGCTGGGACAAATGTGCAACAACAATAATCAACAAATAGCAATAACAATAACAAACAAATGCATTAAAACAAGCTACAGACATGACAATAATAACAAACAATTGGACCCGTAATCATGGCTTGGAAAGATTTCCAGGCAACTTCTTCAATGACCTTTTTATACCTAGTGTGGGTTTGCGGACTGTCGCCTTCCGTTCCTTTTCGTGTTTTCTCTGGAATATGGAAAGCTACAGCTCCACATACACAAGTAGAAACTGCACAATTTACCCTCTCCTCCGCGGCTTTTGCTTCCCTTCCTTGAGCTCCTTTTTTCGCCAAGGTGAACGTCATGGAGCGACCTCCGAATACGTCTTCATGTTTTTCAAACTCCCCTTGTTCCTGCATCAAGGTCTTCTTCGCGGCTAGGCTGGAGTACTCCTGAAATTTTTCAACTACATAGATACAGCCGGCTTGCGGTTCGGTTTCAGAGCCATTCATCTGACAACACCGTCCATTCGTTTAAATAACAATTAAACAGTACCAAGTAAATGTGAAAAATCAGAACAAGAATTGCCCAGCATACAGGGACCAAATCACAAAGTTTAAAGAACAACCTCCACGTCATTGCTTTCCTTAACGTGCTCATCGAGGAATTTCCGAGTGCTTTCTGCTGAATCCAACTCATGAAACACAAACTTCTTCGGTTTGTTCACGAGACGAGCAGCTCTTAAACGACATTTGAAAGTCTCCCTAAACTTATGAACAAAACTTGTAGAGCTCACCTCTCTGCTTCTCTCTCCTTGAACTTCTCTTCGTATTGTTGGTAGTGGCGCTCCTTTTGCTCCTGTTTTCGTCGAGCCTTTTCTCTTTCTAATTTCTTCTTGCTCGAAAGCATTTCTTCATCGGTATCACTGTCACTATCGCTACTACTGTTGTCTTCAGAGCGATGGAAAGTGTCCTCAGCTTCATCCAAGGTCGGCAGTTCAGATTGAGGCACATCTTGCTCCTTAATAATTAACACTGTGCAAAAAGTGAGATACACAATAATATTATTTACTTTTCCATATTTCTCACAACATGCCACCGACGGGATCGCCATCGCTAAGGGCATGTGCATAGCGACAGCAAACCACAGTTTGTGGGGATATCTACATCAATAGCGATGCATGCCCATGATAGACAAAGACCCAAAGAATGGACCTAGCGTGCACTATGGATGAGGCCTATAAAAGGGGTTCTGCATAACGGCTACACTAACCTTTAGTCTAGCAAAGAAATTTATTCGAAAAGCGAAGACCTGATGTGGTTCATAAATAGCTTCAAAATAAAGAATTACTCTTCCCACGGTTTTAAAACCGAGACAGACTTCATAAGGAATTTTCCGTCCGGAGGCTACCTTTTGCTACGCAGCGATGTAGGGCGGCACGCGCATTCGTTCTGTGCGCACCAGAAATACAACTCATCTTAAAATCTTTCGGTGCTTTAGGGACGTCATATCCCGCTAGAAGTCACCGCTATTCCACCAAAAACAATCCTCCATGTTATTGCGAAACTCAAAAAAATAGGTTTAGGCCATCGCCATCGACAGTACATCCGCTATTTGGAGAAAGACCACCCGGAGATCAGAAGAAAACTTGGCATTTTACATTCTTCCACGCGATGAATAAAATTAGATCACAGTATCGAACCAGATCTTTGCTACTGATGGTTGAATTATGACAAATCTTTAGGAGACATTGCACCACCTTGCAGTGAATATGGCATATTTGAACTGAGACTCCAAAACCTTTGAAATACCTGGATGAATGGGAGGATAAACCCGTCAATTTATTCAGATGCTGCTGTATACAAGCAAGCTAATTGCTTTCAACTACATCAACGCATCTTCACACTGAAGATGATGCAGTAGCGATTCCCCAAAACTTTCGTCAACTCATCAATACCCCCATAGTCTCACCTCATCAACAAGATCATCATCCTCTGCATAGTCTATCGTCTTGGTCGACTTTTCCTTCTGCTGCGCGAGAACACTGCGTTTGAACTGTTCGCTATCATGATCTACCTAAACGTAGTGATGTGAGTAACAAGAAGAGAGTTCGCAGGAAATCCTGAAGTTGGAGGGAATAAATTTCCAATAAATAAAGATTTTATAACACTATACTTATTGTTAGTTATTTCATGTAGTCTACAATATAATGTAAGACACTAAAAGCTACTGTTAATAGATAGTGTAGGAGGATAGACAAAGGACAAACAATTCTGATCTGATTGTTACCTCAAAGTCCTCGTCATTAAACAACCTCTTGAAACGATCATCCTCAAGAATAGCAGAAGCGCTCATCGCCTGAGGAAAGATTGTAAGCAATCTTTGAGAAGAAATACAGCGAAATAGGATCAAGTTACAAGTACCTTTTTCTTATCGTTCTTCTTCTTCTTAGCAGAGCTTGCTGCGTTAACCTGAGTAGCTGCTTCCTCTTGAAGTCGAGCTGCTAACTCTTTATTTACCTAAAAATAACAATGTGAACACGGTACGTCAAGGGAAGTGCGAGAGAACTTGTAAATTCAGAGCTGGTATAAATACGTATACGATCACTATGAAATGTCATGTACGAATGAATTTCAGCAAAAAAAAAGTACGAATTACGAAGTATTGTTGAGAAATTGGATGCAAATAAAAGATTCAGCTATTGTTCCGATCTACTTATTTTGGCATTACGAGGTGTAAGCGCACTCGCAAACGATTGCGCTTCAGAAACGCTCTAACGAAAAAAAGTGAATGGGAAAAAATGTGAAGAATAAAATACCTTCGCCTGATTTGACTCCACCTTAGTTTTGATAAGCTTATTCTCTCGCTCTTCATGTAAGAGATCTCGTATCTGGAGAAAGTTCAGATGTGAAAATGAGCAACGAAACCTCTACGAAAGCACAACAGTACCTTTCTGTCCTTGTATTTTTCATATGCGAACGGCTGCGTGATAAGTTGAGCTTTTTCGTAAAGTCTCCTGTCCACAAAGTAGCCGTGCATATAAGCTCTCAGCACAGAACTTCCAATAAGATGAGAAAGGCTCAACGACTCCAACTCTTCCTTCGTGACGAACTTGTAGTCATCATAGACTGAAACATGCATCATTTCAATACAGCGGGAGGAATGAGCGTTGCAGACCATACCAGCAGCTGACTGATTTTCTTCCAGTTCCTCAGTTATGGCTTCGAGATAAGAACACCATTTCGGTGCTGGACCAAGAGCAGGAATGAAGAACTGCTGCATGCGAGGAGCTTCGTTCGCGAAGAATATCAAACCTGAGCGAGAAGAGCTATCAAGGCAACTTCGTCTCAGCATTCTTGAATGACTATGCTCAAACTTCAACAAACGAATAGGAGTAGAACAGGTTTTAAAAAAGCGATATTTTAAACATCGCTGAAATCAGTAATACATTCTCAATGCATGCAAAATTCGGCAGCCAAGGTGCTATACCTTGAAGCAAAATCAGTTTCTGTGCGGAGGAGGTAAAAAAAACTTGCCGGAATTAGGGTAGCGGCAAAAGTCATTCAAGCCATTCTCGGTCTCAATGGCTGCAAATGGTTTTCCTTCATTCTCGCTCCACATCTTGAGGACACGACTATCCATGCTAAGGACTAAGTTTTCGCTCTCCCTACAACAGAAACAAGTGAGTGAATAGAAAGCTTCTCCGTTTTCCCATAGCACTCTATAAAAATAACCTTATCACGAAATCAATCTTTTTAATAGGTAGTTCATTGATGTGATCCTTCACAATTAATGGTTTGCTTGAACGGATGTCGTATACGAGGACCTGTAAGATAATCCTTCACTGTGTGAAGCCACAATATGTTCGAGCGATTCATGAATGAAGAATTACTAAATGCGGATGAGCCCCTCGATTCGAACGATTTAACAGTCACACAAAAGCGACATCTTACCTGGCCGGTACTTGTTCCAACTCCGAGTCGCAGAGCATCTCTGAAGCTCAAGGCTGTTATTTCCACATTCCCACTGAAAAGGTATAACAGTGACTGTGGAGTGAAAGAAAAGAGAAAACAGCTTCAGAACGAAAATGTTCACAAACAGCGTGTTATCGAAACAAACGAAAGATCGTACCTGCTTCCATTTAATGAATACACGCAATCCAATACTCCAACCCTTGACTTGTCCCGATGATCCCACGCTTCTACCTGACCATCCGTGGTACCTGTAATCTTATTCGTGACGAGGAACTTGCAAAAGGTGCTGTAAAAACGTGGAGCAGTGACCTCACCACAAACGAAAAGTTGGTGAGCATCGGCAAACTGACAACAGTTCAAAGCAGTGCTGTTGGTCTGAAGTGGAGAAAGCCACTCCCCCAGCTCCAGGTTCAAGCGATACACCTCAGAGCTTGAAGAATAGCGTCATTTTCGAACAAAGAGAGCACATGGATAAGGTGGACTAACCTTGCACCAACGAGATAGAGATCACTACGTTCTAGAGAAAAAGCCATATCTCGACCATAGCGTGGCATCCGCATCCGAAAATACCTCCCAAATGCAGCGTGCATTTCGAGAAAACGGTCCTCTTCGAGAAGGACAACCCAAAGATTTAGATCTTTTAGAAGTCAGCAGCCACTTATACATCCAAACATCAAACCTTGGAGTAGTCATCGCTTAAAGATATCAGTTTAATTACAGCAGCATCCAGACCTCTTTCGAATTTCTGGGAAAGATTTTCCAGATCGTAACATTTTAACCACGACTTGTAACAACCTGAACATGTTACTGTAAGAACAGAAGTACTTGTTTAGCATGAAGATGAGAGAAATAAATTAACTATTAGGTCTCAGGACTGCATGCTATCCTCTTCCATGTGTTGTTTCGCGTATTGTATGTACTATTATGGATAAGGAATGATTCTCGATAAGGGCGATTTATACTTGAGTGCTTATGTTCTCGCGAGTGCGACTGTGTGGGAAATATGGATGAGGTATATTCCCAGATGCAACGCTGACGCAGGTGAAACGCCCACGTTTGCGGCATCGCGACGGCACTCCTATTTTGGTATACATGCAGCATTACCATTGTATTACCACTGTTCATCAGAAATCCTCCGCAAATAAATGACGTGCGAGTGAAGCACGCACACAGAACAAATTGCCATATAGGCTTAGACTAGCGATATGGCTGCTGCTGTTTTTGGGGCGCTCACAAAAGTAGTCGGACCTCCTATCGCAATAGAGAACCAATTAATGAATATATGATGAGAGAGATTTACCGTTAAACCGCAGGCAAAACTAAAGAAGCACATTCGACATCAACCCGTTTCCTACGCTGAGTAAAGCCGAAGCAGAGCACAGCCAATATCTAAATCTCACCTGTCGCGAAAACGTATCTACCATCACGAGAAATATTGATCGTGTGGCTAACATCAGGCATTTCAAAGTCTTGGATTAGTTGAACACGTCTCCGGACATCTACAATAACCATTGTTATTTCATGCAGATCCTAGTATAAGGACCCATAGTTAGGCTATTCCCGCAATAGAATTCACCTATGCTTTTCCGCTCTGCCCTTCTTCTTGCCTCTGAGTTCATCCACTGTAACATGACTCATGTAGCTCTTTATTTCAAGGTATCCGTGGTTAACAAAAAAAAACACATACTTCTGGGATGCTCTTCCCTGCGCTCAAGTTGTATATCTTGACATCGTTGATAGACGCGACTTGCATCTACTCTAAAAGATTAAAGCAAGGATTATTTTCTCATGACTTGAAGGTTTCACCTATCCTCCACGAGGGGTATAGCTGTAGCTTGCGCAACATTGATCATTGCTGGTGCGACCGCGCCACCCAAAGTCAGTGAGCATTAGTGCCGATGTGGAGGAAACTATCAACTAATCTACGGTCACAGAGAGCGCTGTACTCCTCAATGGACATGCCGGGAGCCAATAATGGCCAACAGGCTAGAAAAGCATAAATGCAGTGGACAGGAAACTCGCACGATGAATCGTCCCTGAAAACCCCAATATACCGCGGAAACTTCAACCCAAAAATTTCCGTGAGGGCTGCCTTGGTACCATTGTACTTCAGCGGCCCCACTATCGACCCCAAACTCAAAATAATGGATTTCTCTGGAAACTTGCATACAGGGGTAATTCGATGTGCTGATCATGAATATCACATTCATTTCGCATGATAGTATCGATTTTATTGATTTTATCGATTTTTTCCCAAGTATGGACCTCTTCTTGGATCTGTCTGAAAATTTGTCTACGGGGGTTTTTGAAGGTGCTGGTAACAAATATGATAAAGATTTCGCAAGAAAAGGTCGAATTGATGAGGAAAACTACATTAAAGTTGGAAACTACACCATCCTACAGATAAAAATCTAGAGAAAACCAACGAAATCGAGACTGTAATGCAAAACGGTGATTACATTCGTGGTCAGCACCTTGAAAAACGTATGTGTGCACTTTCTCAGAGAGATTTGAGATACGAGTTGAACTTGGAAAAAAGTCGATAAAGTCAATAAAATCGATACTATCATGCAAAATGAATGTGATATTCGTGATCAGCACATCGAACTACCCCTGTACGCAAGTTTCCAGGGAAATCCATGATTTTGAGTGTGAGGTCGATAGTAGACATTTGACTCGATTGACTCGATCCGACTTTCCCACGCTCACTGTTTGATAGGATCGAATTCCGAGTCAGTGCTGATATCGAATATCAAGGTAACTCGAAAGGATCTGTATATCCATGTCATCGATTGTTCGAAAAAGAGCGGAACTTTGAGTTATTCGATTGACTCGATGTTGACACTTCGATATCGAGTCAAACGTCTAGTCGATAGTGGGGTCGCTGAAGTACAATAGTACCTGGACTCATCGACAACGACGAAATAGCGTGAAACACGCGAAAAACAGAAAATGATGGCGGGATTTCATGTGTGGAAGTGTTCCGTGATGGGTCCCGCCACGAAACGCTGCAAATGGTACGAATCCCATAAACCAGCCTCCGCTAAACCACATGCGCACACTGTGTCAACGGCGTTAGCTGGCGCCACGAAATTTGGCACTATTCGGCTACTTCTGCCCCAAAAAATTCGATGAAAAAAATTTCGCCCAAACCTCGTGCATGGGGGTTATTTGAGGTGCTGAACACGAATATCGTATCCATTTTGTACCATGACTCCGTTTTCGTAGTGTTACAGTAGGTATACTGCGGATACGGTAACTCACAGATCCTGCCAAATTTTGCACACGGGGGTTGTTTTGGGCGCTGATCACGAACATCATCTTTATTTTGCATGAACCCTTCATTTTCTCCCCGAAATCGGCATTTTCTCCCAATATCCTGCCGTATACAGGAAACTCCAAACGTACGCAGACAGGGGTCTGGACCGCGGTGCGGCTCTCTTGGGCAGAGACGCAGGCGCTTAGCATGCGGAGAGCCCGTGTCTCTGCCCACGAAAGCCGCGCCGCGGTCCCGATCCTTGTCTGCGTACATTTGGAGTTCCCTCTACCTACCGTATCTCTATGAAAATGAGGTTACGGTACAAAACGGATACGATATTCGTGATCAGCGCCCAAGAGAGAATTCTGTGAGATACCGTACCCACAGCATGCCTATCGTAACCCTACAAAAACGGAGTTACGGTACAAAATGGATACGATATTTGTGTTCAGCACCTCAGATAGGCGAAGGCGAAGTTTGGGGGAAAATTTTTATAGGCGAAGTTTGGGGGAAAATTCTTACTTCAAAATTTTAGGGCAGAACTAGCCGAATAGTGCCCGGAATTCCTTTGTCCACAGCGGCAGATGTGTCCACGGCAGTATCTTTGCAGGTAGGCGGCCATCCACGGTGTTCAACTTACTATTGCGATTGTCCAGCGGCTCGCTACGCTACGGTAAGCGACTCATTTCAGAAGCGAGAATTTCCGTGAGAAATTCTCACTTCTGAAAATTCATTTCCGAGATTTTGATCGTTTTGGACCCTTAGCAATGGTGTCAACAATTCTACGAAAGTTGCACCGTCGGTATCAGCGTTCGCGAGTAATGAGAGGCTATACGTATTTCAACACTTCAACAGGGATGAGTTGTGGCATGAAATGAATGGGTATTTTTACTTACAATCTCGCTCTTTCTTTATGATAAATCTGCTTCCATTCCCATCTCCCTCCAAGGCAACTCGGCCATCTTTTGCAAACGGGTTGAAGTGGTGGCAGCGGAAACCGCAATTTTCTTAGAGTTTGTCAAAATTGATCACTGCGCACATCTTCACTACACTACAGTGCAAGACCTAAGAATTCAGTAAAATCTCTGACAGCAAGATTTCCGTAGGTGCTGCCTTTAAGCATAGGCTTAGGCTTAGGCTTAACTTAGGTCCAGGCTTAGGCTAGTGCTTTGGCTTAGGCTTACAAGGCGAAGCCTATGATATTTTGTAGGGTGCCTCCCACCTTCCTTTCCGCCCACATGATCATAGTCTGGTTACCGGAAGAGGAAGTGAGAGAAGTGGGGTCACCAAAAGCGCACCACCAGCACCTGCTAAATGAAGGACGGGATAGAAACTGAAAACTGTCAAGAATCTCCCGAAAAGACACATGTCACGGCTTCGAAGCAGTGATTTGGAGAGAAAAAACCACGGTGAGCAAAGAACGAACAACGGACACGAATGATCAACAAACCCCTTGGTAGATTATGTGCTCCAATGCGACGTGCAGCGCAATTAAAGGACGGCGCAGTACACTTTGGCTCTCTGCCAATACACCTATGGCGTGAAGCGTGTGGCGTGTTATGCTCGGGCCAGCGCTGGCAATTTGCCAAGCGATGCATCCGCGGCGCAGCGCAAGGCGTTGCGTGTCCCCTACTCCGCTCTCATGTGTTCCCTCAGCGAATGGAAGCGTTCCACCGGAGAACCCAGTTCCACCGAGTTTTAATTTTGAAAGCACCGTCAGAACCCAGCCTTCCACACGCCTTTCCTGAGGTGTTCGAGTGGGCAGGGTTGCTGCAACCGCAGAGTTTTTCTCAGCACCTATTTTTTGCTTTGGGTCCCCTTGCACGACGGGAAAATACGCCACTGCGTGAATTCCTATCGAAAATCCTTCCCAAGATGTGCAACTCGTACACATTTTGCTTAATAATCTGTCTTCAGTTTCTGTTGTGCTGATTCCTTCTTTTGCTGTTTTTGGCATAGCTATTTTCATCACGTTTCCTATTGATAGCTAACAGCGTCCAGTGGAACATCGGTATCATATCTTAGGATTCATGCACTGACAGTTAGCAGCTTTGTTCATTGTCAATGATCGATTCGAGCAAGAGTTAGAATGTCGGTTAATTGTGAGGAATCTCCTGCTGAGGATCCTGCAACCATTTCTTTGCAGCCGGCGGCTTCTGCTGATCTATTACCAGGTTAGAGCTCGTAGACATCAATCCATTCATATCCACTTTTTTATTGCGGCTTCGAGCGGATGCGCAAAGGCCATCCGTATCTTCAAGCAACGCATACATACATTTCAGCTGAACCTGAACCTGAGGCGCCCTCTGAAGTGGAACGAGAAACTTCCGAGGCAGTGGCGTCACAAGAAGAGCAGCAAAGTGTTTCGGAAAATCCATCTGCTGCTGATATCGCTGCAACTACTACTGATGTCACTGTGTCACCCGTAAAACGAATTGTAATCGCCGATTCGGACGATGACGTTACGGACGACGAGGATAGCGTTGCGCGAGATGCAAATGTGGATACCAGACTGAGGGTACTTTTTTGGAACAAAAGTTTCTTTTCGTGAAAAGTTGTTATAAACTTACCAACCTGCTCAGGATCATGACTACGCCGTGTCGAATGCTTCTCACCACTTGGAAAAGGTGGCTCTTTCTGACGAAGCTTTCCCTGAAATGCCTGGATTATCTGAGCGTAAGTTGCTTGTTCGTTTTCATGTAGACTGTAATTTAGCGTCGCTGATTGTTTCTATACAAGGCGTTGACTGTAACAACGGTAGCAAAAAACTTGAGAGGATATCTGTAGTTCCATTCTGTCTTGTCATTTTGAAGTCTTCAGAGCTACTAATTCCGTTCTCAGACTAGCAATTTTTTTGTATATTCTTTCGTGTTGAGTTCAAAACTATGCATCACTCTGATCGCGTTATTTTTCCTTCATCTGTTCTATGTATTGCACATTTTTTGAAAATATTAGGGGTTGTACTTAGTAAAGTCATCCATATGTGCGTGGCGTGGCGCATCCGAAAAATGGCATCGATTAGTGCCGCCCACTATCCTTTATCCTTTTATGCATGTGTTGGAGACGGCCAGATGAAGCAGAAGACCATGGAATATCTTACGGAAACCTACATTCCATGCCATTCATTTACTCCTTTTGCTACATGCGTGAAATCGTTCAGATTAATTAGAGTTACAGTAGAGAACTATCATCTGAGTTCCCCCAGGAGTGTTTTTCAGAATGATATCAAACGATTC
>KN729681.1:3716-16211 GCA_000816745.1 Ancylostoma duodenale | reverse complement strand
GATCAACGGCTTCACGCGTCCACTCGGCTTGACAAACTGTTACAAATCCCGTCGCGAAAAAACGTTCAAAAATAGGGTTCAGAGGCCTTCTTGTCACATTTTAGGTATACCGCTGGATTCATCATGTCGAGGAGATTTGGAATCCGGTAAAAGCTCAGACACGAAAACGGGGTGACATACTGCCTAAAACCGTATGGAATACTAAAACCGTGAAGGACATGGATAAGTATCCATGGAAGTTTGCGCCTATAAAGCAGTAGCAAGAAGAAGAAGCCTTGAAAAGGCCTGAAATGATTTTCTTCTTGGGTGGTTGGCGATGAAACTGCGTGGGGCTTAGCCGCGGAATATTAATCTATTTTCGCCCTAGTTCTCAAATAAGAGTGGGCAACCCACTAAGTCGGTGACTCTCGGATCAGCTCCCAGATCGATAAGCGTGTCGTAGATGGCATTTGGTTGTGCAGCAGCGTAGTGAATTGGTGCTCGACCAGCCTGAAACACAGGAAAAATCTCGTGAAAATGGATAAACCCCTAGAAAAAAATACACACCTGGTCGGGGAGATTGATGGCATGCGGGAATTCTGTCGCTATGAACTCTACTATTTCATGACGTTCTTTCAGGACAGCGACGTGCAACAAACGCATACCTTAAGGTTAAATTCATCATTAAAGACTGCTCATGTATTCCGTAAACCCTCTTAAACTTGTGGGTAACGTAGGAATGTATTATCCATGTTTTGATTCTTGAATTTAATTACCAAATGAACGTGCGTCAGCTAAAGTGAGATGATAGCTTTAAGTGTGTCTCATGAGCGATTTTCCGGAAAAAGTACGACGTCATGCAAAGCCGTCGATTGATTAACACATCTCAATACGCCGAGGGATTTTGGTTGAAGATATCAGTTCAGATATAGATGTATTCCCAGGAAATTTTAATCTAACAAATGTAATTAAGATATGCTGGCAGATCATGAATCCATACAGTTGTAATATCTACACTTAAAAGGAAAAAAAGTACCTTTGACCAGCTGGTAAAATTTAGAAAATCGTTGTTTATTCTAGCCGCCAATAGGTCAGTTTTATTTCGTTGATCGTGAATTTTTGGATTTTCTTATTTAAGTGCAGGGTACATAGGTCTATTACTTGGTATACCCTCTGACTAAAGGTTAAATGTAAAATGTACATCAAACTACCTCGTTTTTCTACCTTCACACGTTCACGACAGACCAAGTTCTGGACGCACCGCCACGAACGCTGGTGGACGCGTGGATCCCGTGCTCCACCGGTTGTGCACATGGTCCACGTGGTAGTGATTTTTCCTTCCCGTACTGAACGCCATCTCCTTTCATGAGAATTATTCTTTCCATCGCCATGAGATCAATTCATACTAGTCGCACGCACGCATCCACATGCGACGGACTTGTTCTAACCCTCATCATATGGAGGATCGCGCGTCAAACGCACGCACCTAGTATAAATTGCCCTATTCTTGAAAGTTCTTTCCATGCTTGTTATCTTTTCATTCGTTATTGATGGGAGTTTCCTTGGAAATGTAAAGTTCTGAACAAGTTTGAAATATCTAAAGAATAAATTTGAAAAAAAAAAGATCTGCTTTGCCCATTACGTGTAAAGAACATCTGTATATTTTATTTTTATCCATTAAATCACAACAGTATGCCGTCTAATGTCGTACAAAACGTAAATATGACATAATAAAGGACCAAAGTAATATGTAATTGACAAATGAACTTAGAAACATAGAAGTCAAACCCATAAATTCACCCTTATCTGGACGATAACAACCCGTGGCTGTAACCTTAATATTCGATTGTACTACCAGTACGTTATTATTGTAGAGAGGAATTTTCTAACTGTGAACGTTTCCCCAAAGACATTAAATACAGAGTGGTCGACTGATTGTGCACGTTCTCGCGAACGTTTCAACACAGGTAGCCTATTTTTCACATATTAAATTATATATGTGCTGAAATTCTCAGTGACTATAAAAGCTTCTGAGGAAAAAGGATTAAAAATCATTGATAATTGTAATTTCGAGAAAAGAGTAATAACGATCCCAAATAACGATTGTTATCATTGCTCATGACCAATCGTTTTGTTTTTAATGCAGAACTATTGAATTCGAGGAGGTCGCTCACCTCTAGGATCTCTTGCTTTGACCACATCATCATCAATCAGCTGACGAAGACGTTTCGTGTTGTTCTTCTCCACAGCATCTATGGCCGAGCTGAGCCGAAGCTGAAAGAAATACATATTAAGTTGTGTACAAAGAACTTGCACTTTTCTCCACATCAAATTTAGTCCGCTGTTTTTGGATTTCAGTTATCCAATGTTAACATCGTTCTATGTTATTTTGAAGCTTATTATCTCATGGTCGTTCATTTTACTTTGAATTTCATCTGTTCCACATCTCATTTTTAGTAAATTCCATGCCAAATGTCCAAGATCATTTCCAAGGAACAGATTCGTACTATCTTGCTTCATGAGTTCAAACTTGCACGAAAGGCTATGAAGGCCCATGAAAATATAGTGGAAGCATGGGTACTAGATGTCATTTCAATTCGCACTATTCAGCTCTGGTTGCCAAATTCGGATCCGAAGATATGAGCCTCAAATATGAACCAGGTCGAGGTCGGATCTGTCGACTTGACAACGACTGCTCGAAATCACTGGTGGAGTCGGATCTGCGGGGAACTATTCTGACTAAGCGGAAGAAGTTCAGGTATCATATTCGACCGATACCATGGACCTGGAAGAACGAAGCTGGAGAAGATGGATGAGTGAATGCCCCATGAAGTGAACGCTGAAAAGAGGCTCATCCGCCATCGAATCTTATCGGAGCTGCTTTTACGGAGCAAGAACGAGCGATGGGAAATGGATCTTGTACAATAACCGCAGACATCCTCCGCAGCGGTTGAACAAAGATGAGTCCCGAACCACAGTGTCTGGAAGCGGATGAGACCCAAGAGAACACTGATCAAGATAGTCGAGGACGGTTGGTAGAGTGTCGTTGAAAGTAGTACTGTATAGTAGTTAAACTTATTACAGAGACAGTGAAAGCTCAGATAATTTGTCCTCTCGTATATCTACAGCAACGTTTCTGTAGAGAGGCTGGTTCGCGCTTCTAGGCTCCAGCTAGCGTATAAGTATGTGAGTAAATGAACTGGACGCGTCAGACTTTTCAATTAGGAAGCGAAAACACTTGTGGGTTTTACCTTCAAAAATCGTATTCTAGTGGTGAGCAGGGGAAAACGAAATGGAATAAAGGTCGGCCTACTCTTACAAAGGTTCAAACAAAATAACGGTGCTGGTGTCGCCAGAAATTTCAATGAATCCAAGGAAAACCTTGCTCACAAAATTTCCGGTTCTACGGCATCGTCGCCATCTTTAGGCTCACTGTAACAAAAACTCAGCTACCTAAATTTTTTTAAGCAGTAGATTCTTTGATAAACAAACACCTGGAAAGATCTCTCTCAATGTTGTGTTCCCTATGGGATGGATTGTAACGAACGTTATCAGAAATTAGAGCAAAATCGTGAGGAAATTGTTCAAAATTAGTTCGGAATAGTGTTTAGTTCACCATCTCATCACCGGAACTTTCACAAAAACTCGTTCTACTTCAAATTCATCTTCTTTTTGCGTACAAAATGAGACCTCGTCAAACCTGTAGGCTCTTGAAGTCCGCAATGTATTTGCTCATCGCTTCGTTAGACGGATTTCTCCGAGCTGTGGCCCAAATTTGGTCAGCCTTGCCGTCCATCTGAATCTGCTCCAGCACCTAAATACTCTCAGTACCATCCGGATAATAAAAGTTATTCGAGAGAATCGCTGAACATTTCTGACATCATATTCGGAGGAAGCGAAGTTGATTTTCAGGATACGTTCGGTTATGTCCTCATCGATTGTCTCTACCAAGTTCAGCTGCGGCGGCGGCTTATCTCTGAATACGCTTCCACCCCGGGTAAGAACATTAATTTATTGATGACACATCGAGTGTTTGCCAACTAGCACCCAATTTTGATCAGAAAAACACTCACTTCATCAGTTTCGAGTCGGAATGTGCGTGGTGGAACCTGGATTGGTGAAGAACTCGAGTCCTCGATCCCTGTAAGGAAGTCATTGCGGCAAGTACTGCTTGACGACCACGGTATGAAGGACTTATCGAGCTAATAAGGAAATTCACAGCCAATCTCAGATAAGCTCCGCCCGACACATCGCTGTTGATGTGTAAGCAGCTATGGAACGGCGCTCAGCCACTATGCGTGGGTCTCATCAACACTGGGGATGAAACAGCGTCATGTGAAGGAGATGATGAAGTGGGGAGCCAGTAGGGACGACTCATACTTGGTTATGGACTCATCCACATAGGTGTACATACGATCCTGTTATCCTGTTTTATAGGCATCACTTCTCACTCCATACCGAAGCTTCTAGGCTTGTAAAAAAGTCAAGGAAAATGTAAAAAAGTCGATAAAGTAGGGGAAAATCGAGGAATAACACAGGAACGAACGCAAGCCGCAAACATTCACCGCACAAGCGGATAATTTGTGTTCATAGCTGGCATGCATAATTGAGATTACCCAGGGTAAACGTAGTAACCGATCGGTAGACCACGTTCACCTTGGGTAATCCCAATGATGCATACCGGCCCAGATTACCTGCATTGCCTAACCCCAGCACTGATGTGTTCGTAATTTTCTAACTACAATATATAGAAAGGATTAAAATATTATGCCCCAAAAGTGGGGATCATTTAGGGTGTCGACTCCAAATGCATTTTTGATACTCAGAGCCAATTTTGAATCATTAACGGATGAGAGTTTCGAATACGAATTTTCACCTCAGCGTAAAAAATTGGATTATCACTGGGAGGCACGGTAATGTAGGTGTTATCGATTTCAACTGAGGAGTAGGTGAATGTTTGAGGAGTGGCGAGTTTTTGCCTGTCGATGGCCTTCTGAGAAGAAATGTCTCTCAAAAAGATCGACGAATCACTAGCTAGTGTCATACGTACACTTATATATGGTTTCAAGAATTATCTGAGTACTAGGCTTCAGAGTTTCAAAGTACAAACCACTCCACAAGTTACGGCTCCGAATAGATCAAGTTCACCATTTGATTCGTTTTAATGGGCTGAACAGAATATACACTGTAAAAAAAGAACAGCAACGTTCATGACCATAACTACTCAAAATTAGGTTCACCTTCTCTTGATTCTTCTCGGAACTTCAAATCGAAAGAAAGTTCACGAAAATGACAAGAATTCCTACTTGACTTATTTAAGCTATGAAATCCGAACGAAATTGGCTAAGTTTTACAATTTTTTCTGAATTCCACCCAGCATTTGCTTTTCTAGCGATGTTCATGTAATTTTCTAGTGAACTTCTCATCTTTCCCAGGAACACATAAATATCTAGTGTTTCTGCTCGACATTTTGTATTGGTTCACCCCAGGATCGATATCGACACCTTCACATTGAAAGAATCGCCAGGTTGTGCTGATATACAGTACATGGCAGCAATCACAACGATATAGACAATCTCCCATGAAAGTGCCCAAAAATCCGTTTTTCAATGTGATTTTTATGGAGAGTTCGAGACGCCCGTTGAGACATCTGCTACAAGGGGGCGCAGCCGACCTCGGGGCAGCAGTCTTAGTGGTTACCCCAAATTCTCCCCAAAAAATGGCTCAGGAGTGGGTTTCCCGGCTGAAAAGGGCACTCTGTGAGAAACCAAGAATTATTAGGTTGTCGGGGAATGATTGAGATACTTCACCAAAAATCCTTTCTTGCATCCGTCCTATGTGACCTATTCCCATGGTATGTGAGTATGTGATACCCTGCCCTCTGAGCATCTACGCCATTGGTATGTAAGGACATGGCGCTGCGCCATTTATTATATAGGCGCGAAAAATGAAGAAGCAACCAATTCGAGCGATTCTTTTGTACCAGCTCCTATGGAGTAGCAGTGGGAGCAGGGGGGACGACAACATCATCACGGCATTCGCACCGGTGGTCGTCAGCCATGCAACCAGGAGCCGTCGGTTCCAACGCTTCCTTTCGGGAGATACGTCTCCTCAAATCCATTTTCTTAATCGGCGATCTCCTGAGCCGAGGAGCAGGGTATGCTCCATCAGATTTGCTGGTAAGCAACATAAAGGAAAACAACAATATTTACAATAGTCAATTTGGGGCGACGGCCGCGACTGTCGGAGTAAAGAAACACCGACGTGTCGAGGTGCACATTTTGCTCTACAAAATGCACCCTCATATTACTTCGTTGACTCGTTGACAGTAGAAGGAGCAGATGCGGACCACGATGCCACACCCTACGCCCTTGTCGGACCACGCGCCTTCCATCTAACATCTTGTCTGATGGCTTGAGCACTCCTTGGCCGAGCAACACTTCACCAACTTTGACGACTTTCGATCATTGACTGATGACTTCATCGACCTGTAATAACGTGAATGCTAATTCAGCAATGCTAGAACTGTACCTGATAGGTGGCCCAATGTGATAGGTGTACATCCTCAAAACAGCATGTCCTGAAGTTTCCTAGTACATGAGAAAAAGTTTGAAGAATGAAAAAAATCCAGAGTGTCTCAATCATTTCCCGACAACCTAATAATTGTATCAATGTCGGTTGGCGTTTTCTCTAGCTGGAAACCTCAGCATCGAATCTGAGGTGAAACACTGCTTTGACACATTTTTTGAGAATCGTGCAGTGTAGTACTATGACCACACTGTGGGTGTGCAAATGGAAGCCAATCCATCCAATGGGAAGCAGGAAATAAAGTACATGACTTAGCGGCGTGCCTTTCCCCTGCGTCTGCAACTACCAGTGCTGTGATTGGTTGCTTTCCAGTGCGATGGTTCAAAAGTGCAGTGAATGCTGGAGTTCCAGAAGAGGATGGGAATAGATCATGAGCAGCAGGTTACTGTAGGAGCATCACCCAAAAAACCCAGGCAACCAAGTAAAATCGATCACATTTCATGTCGCCTCCAAACTCGCACTCTGGTAAGTGTTTATTTAAAGTATCACCCCCCCCCCCGCTCTCTCAAAATGAGAAAAAGGAAGAACAATAACTGTAAAAGCATACCATTTTTACATGGAATTATTGATCAGAAATATATAGCCACAGCAAACCGTTGGGTTTCTTCATTTCTTCTTGGCTTGGCTTGAAAACTGCCTTAGCGGATGTTTTCTATCCTATAAGTTAGGCACGGAAGGTGGCAAACAGATGGATTAGCCGAAGTCGTAGAGGAGGCCCGTACACCCTCACACATCTCTCAAACGAGGAAAAACATCCACATTGCCAAATATGTTCGCCTAAGGACGGGATGCAGAATTCTCAGAGGATAAAAGTCGACACGGATTCTAGTTGCACAGACTTTACGGATTCCCCATGCAATTGTTAATGCATCGGCAAGAACAGCAAAATTCAGTAAGAGTCCATCTACTTAGGAAAGAAAACCATTCGCGATTGGTGTTCTATCCACAAATCTGGCGTTGGAGATTTTCCTCTAGAAAGGTCATCATTTGTCTGCATTATGACAGCGAGAAGGCTACTTGCCGAGTCTTTCTCAGACAAAGGCTACTTGCCGAGTCTTTCTCAGACAATCTTGCTAAAGGACAGCAGGAGAAAAGGGTTCCAATCATGTGGTTAGAAAACCGAAGACGCATGGGTAATAAGATGTAGAGGGGCAGAGTGAGGTTATATAGAGAATGGTGCGAAAGGGCAGCACCAGAAAAGTCAGAAGTACAGCAGTGAACAACCAAAGGGATTGCAGCAATTGTGCAGAAGGTGCGCAGGTTAACAGTCGACCCCTCTTTCTGCTGCGGTCTTTCCGCAAGTTTGTCTGATTGTAAGTTCTGTCAATGCATCATTGTGCTGTTGGATGATACGAGGATGAATAGGAGACTTCACATGAAAGACCTCTCGCTTTTGTTTGCAATCTCCAAAGCTCCATTCCCATTCACTTTAATCACCTTTCCCTACGAAGCCAGAGCCCCTTCTTTCAAAAGTAGTTACGTATGTCCAGAATGTGTCCAACAAACGCACATAAGCCTTTCTTAGGTGAATAAAGGCGATGTTAATGATGGATCGATATGTCTTTTTTGCAGTAAACTTGGACGTCAGATATCATAATTTCGAATTTGTTATGTTGTGGAAATAAGTGCTACATGAACCCTCTAAAATTTGCTGTAAAAATAAAATTTGCTGTAAAAGTTGAATAAAAAGGTGAACCTTAGCAAAGAATCGACTGCTAAAACGCCTCCAACCGTGTTTTTCTCGCCTCTACTGTAAACAGTACAGGTACACAAATTTAACCACCAGAAAGAAAAATTCTGCTTTTTCCCAAGCGTGAGAGCGCGAATTTTTGTTTTCGTCTTGGAGTTAACGCCATTGCCAACAGAAAAGAAATTTTTCATCATAGGCTTAGCTACACATATTCGTCCACCGAATTTGGAGGACCAAGAGCAAAATTTCATTCTAGATCATTTTAAAAACAGACAAAAAGGAGTGCCAGGCAGGGTGGGTGCAGATTTTATTCAGCCATGGCCTGATGATAAGTTGTCCAAGTGATTTACAGAATCACTTCATGGCCAATAAAGTCTCAAAAGTCCTTCTCAGTCTGAATGTGTTTCTGAAGTATGTGAAGAATGAAAAAAATGAGAGCGCGGAATGTGCATACCAAAGGTACTGTACATGATAATCTAGAAGGATCCTGTTTTCCAATATTATAATCTAGCAACACTTATGAGTGGCGGCAGTTCTGATGATATCTAGTATTAAGTTGTTGCGAAATCGATGTCGGATTTTGACAGTTGATTTTGAATTGTCATAACTCGGCTAAAACTAAAGCTTTTTCATCGATTAAGATGTCATTTGAATCAGCACATCCTCACCATCTTTTAGCCATATTTTCGTTCCATTCGATTTGGAAACAAGTTTTGTGGAGTCTGCAACATCTGCAAAAGCGTTTTGAGCTGAGGTATTTTTACGGCCTACTCTTCCTCTCAGCGAAGGGTCCAAAAACCTGATTTTGTGGTTATCTGTAGGGGAACAGTACGCTGAGCAACATATATGAAGGCGTGTTTCGATTTCCGCTTGCAGCTTCTTCCAGATCGTCTGAAGTGCAAAGTGTGGTCTTGTGCTGTGTTAAACACTAGTAGAGGATAACTCGAGAAGAATTCACTTGCCCAGTTTTTCACTGTGCCTATCCCTTCCACGGTGCCGAAAATAGAAAAATAATAAGCCTTAAAGCAACCTTCGAGATTCTGAACACATCCTCTGGTGATGGCTTCTACCAGTGCTTCCAGAACGACGTTGACGTCATTGAATTTTAGTCCATAACTCTAACACATTTATCCCTAAAACTGGATTACGTGGACCAATGTCGAAATATGATTTTATTTGATATTCCCTCCTGTATAGGTTGGTAATATTTCCCCTCCTAGCTGTTGCGTTATTACCGAGATCGAATCTATGATACAATCTGAGACAAATTTTTGCTAACGACTACACTGCGATTCACCTCCAAAAAAGCCAATCAAAGCGGATAGGTCCGAATGGAAGTGAAACCGCAGAAAGACGAAGAAATAAGTTTCCAAATAAATACCAAATGTGCAACTGAAACATCACTTTTCTTTCCAGCACATTAGTCCAAAGTTCGAGGTTCGAAAATCCGACATCGATTTTGCAACAACCTAATACTTGATTAGAAGTGGAAAATTTGACACAAAATGTTGAGGAAAAAAAAACAAAGAATAACACAGTGAGAGGACGTGAACGAATGAATACGTTGTTCATCCGCTAGAATTCATTGGAACGTCCAAACTACCCATTATTTGAGCTTACTGAAAAGACAGCTATCTAGGTAATGAAATAGCTCCCTCGAAACAGGAAAAGTTGTGTATACAAAAAAAAACGTACAAAAATTCGTAAATAAAAAATGCAGATGAAGAAACATATGTGTTTATGTACGTACACATTGTAATTTTAATGAAAAACTGTTGTAATTTATTTATGTATTCAACGGTATGGTATTGTTGCAATATGTCGTTGCATGCAAATTAACACTAGAAATAATTAGTAATATTATTAATAATTTCGGATGATGATTGGACAGAAAAATTAACGGTTTCTGGACCCCCCCCCCCAATCCGCCTATTTTTTTCTTTCGCTCAATCACTTACTTGCTCTTACTCATCCTGTTTCGCTGACCACCGCATGTAAATATTAATGTTTTGCTCGCTTTAGTTTTGCGTAGTGTTTTGGACTGCATTCATCGAGGGTGTAAATAAAAAAATTGATACCGGCAGATAAAGATGACTATGAAAAAACATGAAGCTAGAGCAAAATTAGGAAAATATAGACTTCTCCTGCCTTGGATCATCCTTGAGGACATGCGCTTGCGCTGTGCTCCTACGCATTCTCATTGAAATAGAACATGAAAGGGACGTTAATTGCAAGGATTCACACAAAATTGCGTGAAGATCTTCTATTTATTTCATAAACAACTTTTGTCCTGTGAATAATGCGTCGGCGCCATAAACATATTGGTCATACAGATGGAAATTAACTAAATAGTGGCAAATCCAAACATTTTCACAGAGGTTATTCAAAAAAAAACTCAAGATTGCAAATCTCGGAGAAGCCACTTGTTGAACGACAAAGCAACCAATAATTGTGAGCCTGTATCCAATATATTTAGTTGTGGGAAGAAAAACCTAGGTATCTATACTTCCCACCAGTCTTCATCCACTCTGCTATCCAACATGTTCATTCCTTGACGCAGATGTGGTGTATTGGCGAAAGACAACAAGAATTGCTCATGCGAGAGACCATGGTCTTTATCGAATGGATGTCAATCGGACAAATATATCCTTCAGTCAGTGCAAGACTCAGGAATGGCAAGGGAGGAGGGGGGGGGGGGTGGGCTGTGAGGAGGGGTGTGGGAAAAATAGTGGCGTCTTCGCCATTTCGGATACCCGGATAGAAGTATGAAAGTAGAGGTAAAAAAGTAATAAGAATATTGACTTCGATATTTGATAATTGTTAATAAAAATTCAAAAGCTAACAATCGGAAAGGAACCAATACAAAGTTTTTAAACAATGTATAAAGTAATGTCGAAAATCCGGCTACCCATTGGAGGGGTGGGGGGTAATCTACCACTGTCTGCAGTGATCAAAGTGGACACATATCCATGGATAAAATTTTATCAGATAGCAGAAAGTCAAAAGCATGCCAACAGATCCGCTAGGGTGTATTTATCCGACTGGATAAAATACATATAATGGAGACGGCCCTAAACGAACAAGAAAGTAGAATGATTGCCCAGAAATATGTACTTGTGAACTCGGCTGATAGCGGTGGATAGCACGACCTTCTTGGATGTACTCGATGGGAAGTTCTCGAAACTTCTCACCAAGAATGTTTCAATGCTCATGATGAAAGAAAAAACCGAACCATGGACATGAAATTGAAAGTACGAAAATGGAGTGCACTTGCGTAAGGAGGACGAAGGTGGAAATTTCTAACCTTTACCAACTTCTAACAGTTACCAATGTGGAAAGAACGTGCTACGCAGAACTCAGCTTATGCTTACACTGATTATACGTAATCAGAGGAGCACGCTAGCCGGATTTCTTGCGGCTTTCGTTCAATTTCCGCATAGCTGTTCGTCGACTCTCCTGACTCTGGCGGCATCAATTAGAGATGAGTGAGGATTAGCAGACGACGCAATTCATGCCATCGAATATTACATGATGTTACTACTACACACCTAGGCGATTGATTTAGCCTTGCAGCTATTTTGGCACTTGAGGGAGAGGAGTTCGCTATTTCAAGAATAAAAGAAGGAGAATTCTAGAATATCAAGAAGCCGTAGCAAGGTGCAGAGAATCCTGATTTATAAGAATACTGTGAAGGTTTTCCAAGAGTTATCCAAGCACTTATGTGTAGGATATTCTGCTGAATTACGCGGATTGCTAGGAAGCACTATACATGGTAACAAACTTACCCTTCGCTCACCCAACTGCGTAGTAGTCAGCTTCGGCGCTCTGTTGGCGTAGTCTCTGGGTAGGCGTCCTTTCTGCAATGCACGGTGAAAATGAAAAAAAGGATTATTTAACATGGTTTCAGTAATGTTTAGCAGACATCAGCACGGTGTTTAGTGAGGATACGAGATAAAGAGTTAAGAAGTAAACCGAGAGAATAATGCGAGAAAATGCAGACATCTGCGTGACTACGAAAGATTGAGAGAGTAAACATCGTCACCCCGGGCATCCCCCATGTTCTGCTAAATTATTTAGGTCAAGTCGTATGCAAAACATCCCTACTGGTGGAAACAGCGACACTTATTAGGGATTTCTTTCCCAATTCATAAGATTTTTGAATCCAGACAATCAAAGATAATTTGTTATGTCATCGATCTAACAAATCTGAGGCACTCTGACACTTTCTATTTTTTACA
>KN729678.1:4627-15199 GCA_000816745.1 Ancylostoma duodenale | reverse complement strand
AATCAAAAATGAACAATGAAAAATTGGCTTATGCAATATTTTAAATCTATTTTATAAAGTTATTTCAGATATTTGGCGACACTTCCTCTGGGTGGGGGAAAGGAGGGGGGTACGGGGATGCGAATACCTGTTCTTGCATCCGTACATGTTTCGCTGACGTGGTATGCTAATATCTGAATTTCCAGGTTCATCCAACCCATAAAGTTCATACATATGTCGTTTCGCAACAGCAATGCAAGTGGCGCACATAGCAATACAAATAAATGTGAGCATTCCCTATAGGCCAAGAAGAAATGAAACTGGACTCAATTGAGTAATAAAATTTCACATTGTGGGTACAGGATTATAGCAGTCTCATACCTTCTGTTCCTTAAAGGCAGCACCCTCTCAAATATTCCTGTTTGAGATCTAGCTAGATAGATCTGGATTTTTGATTCATTCATTCATTTACTATACTGTAATATAATAGTTTACAATGCGACCCTTCGAAAGAAGTGGTTCTGGGGGGCCTAGAACACATATCCAACAGTGAAATAGCGCGGAACACACGATAAATCCACAAAATCGGGGTGTTGTTCCTCGTGCGACTAAGCGCGCTCCGTTCGACACTCGTGGGTCCCGCCGCGCGTACGTCGCACGCGCTTTCACGAGTGACGACGGCCTGTGTACGCTGGCACGTGCAAGGCAGCAGCGTTCGCCTAGGGCAGGTGTGTTCAGGACTTCGATTTGGAGTTCTTCGCAGGTAAGTCACGATTTTTTGCATTCGATTCACATATGTGATGCACTGACAGTGTGTGCCACAACTGGTGGTTTAGCTAATAGTCGAAGATTTCGACGGGTGCTGCCTTCAACCATCTCGGAAGCCGCCAAAGAGACTAGCAATGATTTCAATACTTTAAATTCAACGATCCAATACAAATTAAAACAGTAGCGACATCTAATTCACAGGGAATTTAAAAAAAACAGTTTAAAACACGAAAAACCTCCAGAAAATCAGAGGACATTATCAGGAAAAAGGCAAGAGAATAAACAGCTTACGAACAGCTTACCTTCTTTGTCTCAGGACATGCGCAACACGGCTTTAGCTTCTTCTCAACATCGCAGCCAGAAGACTCCGATTTGCATTTCTTTTCTTCAGGCATTTTTCTGGGAATGACTGGAAGAATTAAAAAAAACTATTGGCTGTCATATTCACGCGCTAAACGTCAAGGACCAATATATTCATATGGGGTGGTACAACAAAGAAAAAAGACTTCGCTAGTGTAAAAGGAAGTCGGTACTGCTTTGATACGGTCAATTTGGCATGGTTACTACCTGTGCTGTGCGACTTTATACAGCCGTTGTTATCTTATCGTCTCAATGTGCACCCTATAAACCCTAGCTGGCACGTAGGGTATGACAATAGTGTGCAAGAATTTTCGCAACATCACGCTTCCTCCCAGACAAATGGAGATAGTGGAAGTGATATGCACCACATTCTTTTTCTGCGTCACATTCTCTAATCTCGGTCCCTCTCGTTCTTTCCAGCTGTAGTGACAACCATAGTGTTTAGCCTTCCGAGGCGATTATGAGGGAAAATGGCAATGTCTGAGGTGACCCTTACTGTCGATGAAAGGGTTAATGGATGTTTCAGTAACGGGAAAGGTTCTGAATACGAATCGTACACCACTGTTTTGAATGAGGTTTCCAAAGACCCTAGCTACATACAAGCACTAAACTATGCATATATTATCCAAAATTGAGCCCAACGGTACACACTAGAACTTTTTTCAAGCTGTGGTTCCTCCGCTGCACAGATTACAAGTGATAATGTCAGAGAAGGCATAAATTCAACAGACGGTACAAACTCCGTGTTATTTAGCCCAGATATTCAGTAAATACTGGCATGCACCAACGGTTTGAACAAAAATGTAGAACTAATAAATATTTATGACTGGATTCGTTAATGAACCAAAGACATGGACGAAAAGTTCAGAAATGTCGAGATGCCTCCTAATACACCCGAAAAATGGGTTATGGGCATACAACTGAATGGAAAGGTGATTCACAACGAACATGTGATGCGAACAGGACCGATGTACTGACCGGTTCTCATGCAAGCAAGTTAAAAAAAAAGAATGAGAGAAATAGGGAAAATCAAGCAGATGGAGTGATTTATTAAAGAAAATGAAGAATGAAGATGAGCAAGGCTTGAATGGATCAAACAGGATGGAATTTTTGGAAATCGAATTGCATTAATCTAACCCATTAGTATTAAACCCTAACAAAGATGGAAACATGGACCAGTAAAGGGGTGCACGATCGAATGATACTCCAGTAGGTGAGAAGATCCAGCACAACACATTCACGAGAAAATGTAATCTGTAGCCTTGGCGAGGTCCCAGTTGTTGCAATTAAGCACCGAGATCGCTTCGTCCTGTTAAAATACTACATATAGCAATAAACAATTACACAATCACATAATCAACAATACTCTGATATCCAAAAAATAAAACATAGCCAGCACCCAAAACAGACCTCTGTAACACCCATATCTCTAAGCTTCTCCACTCGTTCTCGATAATGTGGATTTTCTTCCGCTTTACCCTTAGCGTATTTGATAGTCCAGAATATTGCCGTTTCCTAAAATTCAAGACCCATTGAGATCTACTTCTATTTGATTCTGTTGGGAAAATCGTGTCGTAAGTATAGAGACATTGTATAACCAAAGTTTTCAGTACCAAATATTTAGCAAATCTTCCAAAAGAAAAAAATCGAAGACGAGTACACAGAAAATTGCAAGATTCGCAAGAGCTATTACGAGAAAACTCGGTTAATCAAAGCTAGAATGCAACTCCAAACGTTTCTGCATCGACAAGTTATTGGTACTTTTCCTACATAGAATCAAGTGTCAGGAAATGCGAGATAAATCTCACACTTCAATCATGCGTCCATACAGTTTGTTTCAAATTCCAGGATAAATATGTGTGTACACTCTCTAAGATCCTCTTTACACTCCAATTTCTGCGCACTTTCACACAGTTTCTTTCTGGTGTCTGCCCAACTACCTTACCCACTTAGAGAAACTTTCCACAGTAGTTAAAGGTAGCACCCACGGAAAACATTGTCACTCATATTTTAGCGCGATCTTGGGTTTCTGATCATCGGGAACATAGATAATGTGGTCAATTTTGTCAGAACTCGCGTTTAAATGGTTTTCGGATACTACCAATTCTTTGCATTATAGCAAAGCGGCCGAGTTACGCAGGTGGAGTAGATCAACGAAGTCGATAACGCAGCCATTATTGTCAACGTATTTCTCGACGCAACTAGATAATCGACTAATTTTTCATCTTTTTGAAGGAGAAAAAAAAACAAAAACAAAGAGGAAATAGAATGTCCATCACAGAGACATGCCTCAAGAAAAGAAGCAATACCTATGGTTAAGTGTAAAGAGCTAACAAACAGAAATCTATATCATAATTGAAAATTTGAAGATTTTCGGGAAAAAGAAGAGCTCACACGGTCTAATAACAACTCAAAGAGCGTAAATGGGGTAAATAGATCATCTAAATGTAAAAATTCTTGAAATGAGCATGGGAAATAAAAGTTTTCTTTGGAAAAGTGACTGACTCCGGCAGAAAACAGCTGATTGGTATCGCGCCACATCTCATCCGCGGATACCCGGATACCAAGTCTAACTTGTTATATCTCAGGAACGCTGATGCCTTCAGCGGTGCAACTTGCGTAGAATTACTGGGACTATCGTCCAGACTCCGAAACATTCAAAACTTTGGACACGAAGATTATCGTGGGTGCTGTCTTTAACATCCAATGTTGTATAGGATCCAGAAAAATGGAACTTCGAATGGATGGTTGTAAGAGCAAAATCTTCAAAGTCTGAGTTTCGCAACTTTAAACAAGAGAATAAGGCATGACCAGACAGAAATCAGGAAAGAAGCCTTGCCAATAATTAAACTATGCAAAGATCTGGATAAATACGAATAGATGGAATACGAATAGATGTTACAGGCAGCGTCAATCACGATCGGTACTACTGCGGCCTGGAGCGCCGCAGAAACCACGTGGCGCTGGCGAGGCAGCACTCCACATCCACAGCATCCAGACGAGATACGTGGGTGGTGCCACGCAGTAGTACCGATCGTGATCGATGCTGCCTGTACATTACTATCTGAAACCAACGCTGACAATACAAATTGTTAGTACAAAAACTACATCTGAAACACTTTCGCTACGTTCAATCTTACCGAGTTCAACTAATAATGTCTTGCAAAACTTTGACGGTAAAAGTAAGCTTCTCTTATGCACTGACACTTCTCAAAACGCACAAACCTTGAAAAGTGCAGGATTTGACATGTACTGCTTTGCTACGACAGCATCTTGAGGATCCTTCGGCTCAGGTGAGCACATCAGCGCTTGAATACTTAGAAGCACAGTGCGCAAAGTTAAAGAGGCAGCCCTGCAAATGGATCAAAACTGCAAAATAAAATTAATCTAAGCAATCGTTGTCGATCGAATAAAAACAATGCTAGTGCACGTTGAGCGGTCGCGCGAATACGAAGGTTACCAGTTACGACCAATAAAAAAAGTTTCTGCACTCAATTGCAGTAAGCTTGAAAATTAAGTTAAAATGGAAGACCCACCATTGGTCCTTGAGAATGTCAAGACAGATGGTACCAGTTTGCGAACTTATGTTAGGATGCCAAATCTTTGTGAGAAACTTGATCTGGAACGAGTTATACTTTTATTTCTGGAATGTGAAAACAATTGTTGAAGCAAGCGTTTGTAGGCTGTTCTTGATTGGTCAACATTCTCCGCTCGTGGTTATTCTTGGTTTGCTTACAACATGGACTGTTTTCGTTAGGCCTTAATTTTAGAGGTGCTTGATGATTTACCGTTAAAACACTGGGGAGAAGACCCTTCGAAGTAGGGTCAATGGATAAGCATGGTCGACTGCGCTGTGTGTGGTGAAAATATGTATAACATGGAGATCATTAATAATGCGACGCGATTTAAACATGTAGTATGAGTGGTGATGGTCCACTACAGGGATGAGCGGAAGTATTGCATGAGATCGGAAGCCGGAAGTTGGAGGATAAGTCGACGTAACTCAACCACTGCCAATCCTTCAGAAATGTAGAAGCATGAATCAAGGCACAGCACTAGAATTCTAGAAATTCCGAAAATGGAACTCCACTCACCCCTAGTCCACTACTTTTGATATTTCCCACAGAACTGCCCAAGATTTATGACGCAAAACATAAGGTCGTCGGCATATATTACATTTGACAAGATTAATATACCCAAACAACACAACAACAAACTATATTTCCAACAACTTTTATCCGTCCCTGAGAAAGTCGCTTATGGGATTTTATATTCGGTCCTCGAAAAAGGAAATT
Organism: Ancylostoma duodenale; assembly: GCA_000816745.1. Taxonomy (NCBI): domain Eukaryota; kingdom Metazoa; phylum Nematoda; class Chromadorea; order Rhabditida; family Ancylostomatidae; genus Ancylostoma; species Ancylostoma duodenale. The sequence goes on along the minus strand of KN729678.1, from coordinate 9,797 downwards.
TGAGACGGAAATCGATCAAAATTCGAAGTAGTTTGACCTGGTAGGGAAAAATAGAGATGTCCAACAAAAATTAATTGAACCTCCCAATTTAGAAGCATAGTGCGTTCGAATTCTTGGCTTTACAACATGGATAGATTTCCGTGATATGTGGAGAGCTAACAGAGAGGAACGAACACACCTTCTTCTTCAGGAAATCAACCTAACAATTGACTTGTTTGCGCGCCCAAGCGCCAATATATCCCAGGTACAATGTCCACGGCTTTAATCCAAAGTTGGTTATGGTAAAATAAATCTGACATTTATGCAGAGTGTGGTCATTCATTCGAGTTTCCACCTGTCATGATTTCGTATATTGATCTGTGCATCAGCACTGATCAGTGTGAGCAGTTCCTTCAGCTCCTTGTTCCACACACAAGGTCTTATCGAATTGGCCGTAAACGTCAACTGTTCAGTTTTAAAACCATAGCATTTTTAGAGAAGAGGGTAAAGGAGTCACCAAAGTTGAAGAGTGACGGTGGAATCCAAACACGGACGAAAAAAAAGCTTGTCTTAATAAGACCACGCGATTAATCCGACATAAGTTGGTGGCGTTTTGGGCATTTGCATAAATATCATAGCTTGCTTCGATGAGAACGCCCTATGAAAAGAAAGAAGAGCAGAAACTCACCTTAGGAGGAGTGAATGGGTAAGTGTCCGGGATCTTGATCTCCAAATCAAATGATCCCCCTTGATATGGAGTATCCGGTGGACCACGGATTTGTCCTTTGATTTCCGATAACGAATCATTCAGGATCTCTATCATAATTCCCGTTTCGGCAATTTCTTTGTTGGTGACGACTTCTTTACATTCCCGCTGGATTCGCGTAAAAGCGATATTCGACATCTAAAGAGTAGAGTAGTGAGAGAACGTTAGAATTAATGAGAGATAAAATTGAGGTTATAAAGTTGAAACAACGACTTCGAGGAGGTTGAAGACAAAACGGTCCTAGCAAGGCGGAAGTTGTGCGGATTTGCGTAGAGTGTCGTCCTTCACACGCAATTTTACACAATCATATGGAACACACGTGATTCAGCAGTACTTTTTGCTGTTGTCACGTATTACTTCAGTTGTTCTTTCTTACATCATCATGTTTTCTTCATCTAATTGTCGTCATTGTCAGGACAGCTGAATTCTCTAGGCATTATCCTGCACTCCAATGCGCCATACCTTTTCAAGGCATCTAAATTTTAGGAAGAAGTGACAGGAATGGGAGGCCGTCGACGTGCTTCAACCACACAAGGCGAAGTGTCTGAGATGAGCCCAACAGGATCGGATTCCTCCGTGTATTCTGACAAGAAAAAGCAAACACATCTTCGTTGTGAGCGACAACGCAGGGAAGCCATCAATGTGAGCATTTCCTGCTTTCCTTCAGTAATTAAATGTATACATATATCTCTTAGACTTAACCATTTCAAAGTGGATTGAAATGAAGTGGTGATGCAGACCATAGCGGTATAGAGATGTGTGTCGATCGACGCTTTGTGTCGCTTCCTATCGCGGCTGGGGATGTGCGTAACAAAAATTTCAATTTTCGTAAATCGTAAATCGTAATTACGCACATCCCTGATCGCGGCGAGTGTAGGGGTTGTCGATGCGCTCTGAGGGCACCCCAACTGAACGATCGCGATTTGGGGTCTCCTCAGACCAGCAATCGCAACGGTAGCCGTGATCTGAAGCGGTAAGAGCCAAAGGGAAGCCATCCAAGAGGGGTATGGCGTCTCAGGCGAGTCGAGCATCCTTTCCGCTGTCGTTATAATTTCCATAGGCGATCCATTTTGGATGTCTTTGAACTGACCATTATTGGTTGAGGTTTTAGTGAGATATGCTGGAGAAAGTGAAGGCGAGAAGGGAGCTGAATTGGGGGAAGTACCCTGCAAGTGGTCGTACGCTTCACTCTGGAAGCTTGAGCCTTAAACTAAGAGCAAACTTATGTACAAGCCTAAGCTTACCCTTACGTATAGGTTTGACCGTAAGCGTAGGCTAGAACAGGAGCATCTTCCCAACTCCCTTACCCCCGAATGAGCATGCTTCAGTTGCGCGTCAAATGCACTCACTCATTCTAATTATTCTCCTTGAGGACCGGTTAACGCTGCAAGTAAGCAAAGTGTGAGAATACCATTGGGCCGCCACGAATAGCCGCTACGTCAGAAATATGCATCTTATTTACGTCAGAAGTGCGTACTCTTCATCATCAGAGCGACAAGCTGATGCATGTAGTATAAATTGCCCTTACGTGGAAACTTAGTATAAACTGACTCTGGCCTTGTCAATTTTCGAAGCGAATTTATCGCTGTTAGGACATTGCCTGCCTTGAAACGGACAGACTCAGGTAGTGCACACCACACTGAGCCAGATTCAAGAATTCTGCGATGGTTGTGCAGAACTTTTTGAATTGTCGAAAACTCCAGATTTCCAGTGTGGAAGTGTTATATTCTTCATGTATTGATGACGCCCTTGAGTGGGCAGATTCAGACTTGCAGCAGTATTAATATATCAAAATCAATTAAACGTACTCTCAGAGTGGTTACTCCGACTTGAAGGAATTGATTCCACAGACCGCCTCAGCAATGGGCTGTAAAACTACAAATGCAGCAATATTGTTTAGGTATGTTTTCGAGGTCTTATATCTGCTTTATCAACATCAATATCACAGTTGCGTTCTTGAAGGGCTTGTGATTATATGGCACAACTGACTTCGGAGGTGGAGGCAAACGAGAAAGAGTTGCAGCAGCTCAGTGCTCAGGTCTGTCCTGTTCGATAGTTTCATGCTTCCTATAGTGATCCGTAATTCTTTCTTTGAAGGTATCCGCATTGGAAATAATTGCTGCTCAGTATGAAACTATGGCTGCTGAGGCACCTTCAAGTAATTCATCATCTTTACAGGCCCGAATGGTGAGTTTTGTCAGTCGGTACGAAAGTTTGGTGAAATTCGGAGTACTGCATATTTTCTCCCATCTGTCCATAAGAGGAACGTGTTGTAAACGGCTCCACGGTGATCTTCTCAAAATTTTGGCTGCGTTTCCCTTCTTTTTTGATCTGAGCATTTTTGTCCTGTGTGTAGTTAGGCTTTTGAGTTTTTAAGCTGCTGCTAGATGAATTTTCATGCTTTTAACGGTGTGAGTTGAATCATCTTGGCTGGAATGGATAGAGCGACCGCCTTTTTCTATCCGGGTTTTACTTCCTTCTGATGATACGCACAGTTTTTGAGCGCATTGCCCCCAAGTAACCATCCAGTTCGCAAAGGTTGAGAAAATCCGTTGTTCTAAAAATCCATGCGTGCTACGGACACCCACTGCTAGCGAACTTGATTTTACATGAACTTCAGTTGCATTTTTGGTTCATCACACCTTATCAGCTATAAAGATTAACGGCATGTCATCATCTTTATTTTGCATGCCTCCTTCAATTTCCTTCCGAAATCGGCATTTTCTATCAATTTCCTGTCGTATACCTACCGTATCTCTGTGAAAATGAGGTTACGGTACAAAACGGACACGATATTCGTGATCAGCGCCCAAAACAACCCCTCTATGCAAAATTTGAGAGGGTTCTATGAGATACCGTATCCATGGTATGCCTACCGTAACCTTGCAAAAACGGGGTTACGTTACAAAATGGATACGATATTCGTGTTCAGCACCTCTAATACCCCCCCCCCCCTCTAGGCGAAGTTTGGGCGAAAATTTTTGCTTCGAGATTTTGGGGCAGAACTAGCCGAATAGTGCCAGATTAACTTCACAGCGACTTTTATCGACGTTATTCACTACATCGTTAGTACATTTTCGAGGTGAAATACAGGGCTTAGAAAGCGTTCCTCTTCATTTACATCTTAATATAAAAACCTATGTGTACTGATCAATTTCAGTTACAAATCCTTCTCGATGACTGCTTTTCATCATTTGTCGAACAAGTGGATTTTTCTTCTTATGCAACCATCACGCGAACACTACTCACATGGGTTGAACAACTTGCTGCACATAATGACCAATTCAAGGTAATATTTTTGCTATTCATAAGATTAACATTAAAAAAATCAATGATTCAATAGGTTTACACAAGATGTGTGAAGCAATGAGCTAGTGTTTTGCATTAAAGAACTGGGTTATTCTACTGTATGGTATGGTTTCTGAGGAAATTTATTATCTTAATGGAGCACAAAATGCACGTGTGATATCACCCCGTGGTACTATTTTCGAATTATGCAATCTTTACGAAACCGTTTTGAATGTTCCAAAATTGCACTTCTAGGCTTTTCCTCTCTCTCTAATGTAGATTCATAGCCAAGAATAGCGCTACCGTAGAGTTGCCGCGTTAATGTTTCCTCATCGCAACACCTTCTGTGTCGTGGGCGTGTAGAATTTGGACGTGGTCTTATTTTTTCTCAAGATTTTCAGCTGTGTGGTCAGACGGGGTATGGAGCTGTTTGCCCGATGGGCATGATTATGTGATGCTGCTCTTTATGCAGAAAGATTGAAAATTGCAGCAGCTCGATCTAATGTTTTTTTTCTTCAGAAAACTGCTGGACAGATGGTCACGCTCCCGTTTACCCTTCGTTGACATTCGTACTGGTCCGCTTTTGTGTATAATTTCAAGTTCATATCCTCTGTTGATTTCAGTGTTTGCACATTTCTGTTATGCTATTCATATTTTGCTTTTAAAGCTATTCAGATGTGATACAGATAATTGGATAGAATGAAGAATTTTGCTTTCAATCACATTTGTACCTTCAAGGAATATACGACTATGAAGAGAACTGAGGAGTTGAAGAGCAATTCAGGCAACCATGCTCATTTCATTACTTTCTACAAGGCGAATATGTCTAATTCATCCGCTTTTCTTCCGAAAAAAAAATTGTTGTAGTATTATTTTTTACTTGTGGGATTAATTTTTACTACTTTACATTACTTTACCAGTCTGGCCGTCCGGCTGACGCCGGACTTCTAGGCTTCTTCTAATGCTCGCTTTGCTCGCATTGATTAATCGCATATCCACACTAATATAACTTGTTCTCTAATCGACTTTCCCAATGGAAAACCAACGGAGATTGTATTGGGTTGGGCAATAGGTTCGTGCGGTTTTTTAATCTTGTTTTTACTGGGGATTTGATCATCGTTCGACTGTATGTCATGA
>KN729676.1:2490-16311 GCA_000816745.1 Ancylostoma duodenale | reverse complement strand
AGAAAGTGCAGATATCGACCCATGACTCTTCGGAAGGAGCGAACAGCATTGCCAGGGGCGAGATGCACAACGAATGAGGCCTACTCCTTGACTGTAGATCAAAGAAAATCGAAGTGCATGGAGATCCTGCGATCGGTGTTGGTCAAAAAAACAAACCTTGGTTAAACAAACCAAAACCTGCTTCTGAAATGCTGAACCATCACAAAATGACGCCATATTGGCATAAATAACTATTAATCAAAGTACGATGTACGTGTTGATGTTTATCTAAAAACGAGAGAGCGTCAAAAGACAACGAAGTCGATCAGCGCTGCGGGTTGCTGACAAGGCAAAGCGAAACAGTGGAAATGGGAAGGGCTACAGCCGGTGTTGTCAAATTTGAGGATGGGTGTGCTCCCTCTTTTTCCAACATCCGAACAGTAGACTTACTCGAAATCGAATCTTCTAATTTCGAACAAATCGATGGGTATCTGATGCATCATTTGGTCCCAAGCATATTCCAAACGCTTGTGTTTGCGCTGCCAGGGGATATTTCGGAAAATGCCCAATAATTATCGATCAGTGAAGGAACTGAAGATTGTTATTGAAATCTGAGTCCATAGCACCTCATTGTACGATTCTAGCACCGAGGTGCTGCTGCACGGGCAATTTTCGGCCACCCTGTATAAGCTAGAAGAAACTATGTATTGCTCGGAAGAACGTAAAGGGAAGGTATAGGAATTTTTAAACTCTACTCTTTTTCGTTTTCTCCTTCGACATTATGGTGGCTGAAAGTTGTCATTTCATCATTTCGGAATGTGCGAAAAAAAAAACTAAACAAACAATAAGAAAATCGTTTTTTTTTTGTGTTTCCCGTCGCCACTTCTGACACATGTTTTGTATTTTCTGCAACTTTTTCTCTTGCAATTTTATACCAGTTCATCAAATTTTCTATGCGCTCATGAAATCCTTGAACCAAGGCTCGGAGGAATCAGGATATCGAATTTGATTCCGTAAAATAATATGAGTTACGAAGAATAAAAAATTCAAGAAATGGAATGCACACGATGTGGAAGAGTATGAGAATTTGTATGTGTTGCATACACCTTTCCAGATGGGTAGAAAAGTCGATTGCCACTGCTACGTAGTTTTAGTCCTTCTTCAGGCACAATATATACTGCGACTGCAACCTCAGCGCCCTACACTCCAAGCCTGAGACGCCAGGTAATTAATCTTCCATTGAAAAAACCATCTGACGTGGTCTTGCAAATTGCACATGTGGTTAGCCTTTCGCTAGCATTATTCGAGCATCTGTGTTACAGGGAGAACACAGCATAAACTATTATTACGTATGTTTATTAGTTTATTATCTGAAATGGTCAAAATACACATTGACGAGTTAACTGCGAATAAGTTTTACAACATTCAACTCACAAAAGGACGAAAAAATCGTAATTTCTTCTGAAATAGTGGTTGTTACAAATAAAAAATGGTGTGCAAAATGGAATCACGAAATAACAAGATTCTAGTATGCTAGACGACTAAAAAGTGTGGCAGCCATGCAATCTTCAAAAAAGTGAAAAACTACTCATAAAAGCACCTGAAAACTTCAATTTTTCAAAAGAAATTCGGGTACATTGCAAGATTCTCGCAAACAGAAACACGCTTCATCAATTTCAGCTACACATAAAAGCCCTATTTCAAGCCTTCCTCGAAGTATGTTTTTCCAGTGAATTGACAAAATCGAAGATGTCGGCAGCAAGCGGTCGGGGCATTTCGAACGCAGCGAAGTGTCCCATGTCTTCGATAGCAGTGTAGTGAGTGAGGTTGTAGACGGTTGAAGAAATCTGAAACAGACACGGAGATGAAATCACAGCTGATTTTGTAGTCAGTTCACATATTTCCGAGAAAAAATTCGTTTACTTTCGATCAGAACTCGAACAAATGTGGAATAATTTTAGGGCACACTTCGGAGAAGCGCAAAGAACCCAAACTTTAAAAAAGGCTCAGATCTCATCACCAAGAAGTTGCACCTTCAGGTATGGAATAATCCAAGCCTTGGTGATCAGGCCACACTAATTTCCAAGGAAAAGCCTCTTTCATCGATATCCCTCTTTATAATTGTCTAAGTTTTGGTTTTTTTAAACATTTGTCAAGATTATCATAAGAAAAAAAAACAAATACTAACCTCAGGAGGTGTCTTATCAAAAAGCTCATTTAATCCGGATGCATGTGCAGTAGGAACCGACAAATATCTCCTGAAAACGAAGTCAATTTGAGGAAATCCCAAATAATTTCCAAATTTTGGCACAGGATGATGTGATTTGCGATTCTTGAGTACTGAGTACTTCCTAGCAGCACGAAATACTTACTTCTGCAACTCGGTATTTCGGCGATCAAGGAAGAACTCGCGGTAGAATCGTTGCGACGAGACAATGTTTCCATTCAACCAATAAATCATCACGATTGTTAGCAGTTCATCTCGAGTGAACTTCCTGAGTAAAAAAAAGTAGATTTTGAGGTAAGATACAATTTGGATTGGGCAGGCAATTCTGGCTATAGTAATGTAAGTAGCCAAAAAATGGTTACTTTCAAGGAATTAACGGTGAACTACTCGAACAGATAGCACCAGCCGCAGGAATTGGTTATTGCCAACAATTGTTGCGACCCAAACCTGACGGTTATTTTGTAGATCAAAAAAATATGATGACAGAAACAGGTATCTTCGGAGAAGGCACAATTCCGAGCCCAATGTTTCAATTTCCATTGGTCTTCTGTGAATCTCAATTACTGCCGTGGACAAAATACAAGGATAACTTTCACAAACGAACTTATTTTTCCTACTATTTTTTATTGTGGCGGTGGCAACTTAGCTTTTCGAAAGGAAATAGCCATTGCTCGTACATATTCTAGACAGGGTTAGCCGAAGGCAAGGTTCAGTTACCCAAGTTTGAGGACATTATTCATATTGCCTGCTATTCTTCCAGTATTCTAGGCGCTATTCTCTACTATTCACTACTTTAACCTGTTCTGTATTCAATTAGCTTCACTTTAACATTAACAGGTCAGTTTACTTTTATTTTCACTTTTCTCTAAGTTTCGGCCATCGTTATCTCACTGATGAGTGCAAAGATTGATGTAAACTTTTTGTTTTCCGTATAAGGTAGCATAAGAAACCGAAATCAAACATAACAGTTCACTTTTTTTCTCTCCTATGTATAGGAAACTCCAAACGTATGCGGACAGAAGTCGGAACCGCAGCGCGTCTCTCTTGGGCAGAGACGCAGGCGCTCAGCATGGTGAGCGCCCATGACTCTGCCCAAAAGAGCCGCGCCGCGGTCCCAACTCCTGTCCGCGTACGTTTGGAGTTCCCTGTATAATAAAATTCTTGAATTTTAAGAGGCACCCAATATTTATGCAAGCAACGTACTTCGTCAAGCCACCATCTGGAAGCTCCCTGTATTTCAAATTCGTCCATGTAGAGAATTTCTCCAGGATATAGGCAGCCAAGCCAATCGGAGAGTCGTTGAGAGCAGTGCCTTTGAGGAAGCAAAATATGGATAGTAAGTTACGTTTATGAAAATTCATGTAACTACAGCTCTTCGATCCCAAACCCAACTAATCTAGCAGTTTCTACTGCTTTCTGTTTCTTCGAATTCCTAACCAGATTACTTATATGACAGAAGTAAAAAGATAACTTTACCTACTGTATCCGGCTTCGTCGCCTGTATATGCATATATCCACTTTCTACAACCATCGTAGACAGCTTTTCCAACATGTTGTGGTCATGATGCGCAGAAGATGAGAAGGCATACTGAAGTAAACAGACTAGGTGAAAAAGACTGAAAATACGAGGAATATGAAGACTGTTATTGCTGCAAAAATTGCCGCTCTACTGTATCAGCGTAACGTCAGTCACCTTAGGGAACAGCGATCCTAGTATATCAAGCACGGTTGCCTTAATAGAAGATCCAGGCAACACAGGCATCATATTTAGGTGAATGCCAAAGACTCTGAAAGTATATGGATCGGCAATCTTAGCAAATCTTACTAGGATAACATGGTGGAACCCACTGTTCAGGGTAAAGCCTTGCCAAATTCGTAGTAACAACGGCACCCCAATCGCCTCCTTGTAGGTAGAATCTTTTGAATTCAAGTCGCTCCATTAGCTTACGGAAAACCCGTGCGCATGCCACCTGGCTGAACCCTGCAAAAAAGCACTGTAATCAACCGTGAGCTGTGAAGTTGTATTATCACGGGGAATTAAACCCACCTGTCTTCTTAGGTTGCTCGGACCATCCATAGCCAGGTATCGAAGGTGCGACAACTTCGAAAGCAATCTAAAACACCGTTAGAAAATTAAGAATTTATTTTAACTTTAAATTCTAGGGTGAACCAGCACCGGGCTAGGTAAGTCCTGTTCTGATCAGCATTACAGGACCGAGAAATCATGACAGCTCTTCCATTTCTGTTCTCAACTATATAGTGAAGGTAATAAATTGAGCAATTTTCTTGAACAGATACATTTTCTGACAAGCCATCCACAAGTGTGTTTTTTAGCTTTGTTTTTTTCCTGTTATTGTTTTATGTTTCTCTAATCCACCTCGTATTCCTTTCTATCTACTGCTTGACTGGTGCTTCTGGAACGAAAAGGGAGAAAGACTATAAGTACTCACATCGGACTCGATTCCGTGCTTCTTGGGATCAGTCAGCATAGGGATGATCTTGTAAAATTCGAATACATTCCCTGGCCAACCATGGACCATGAGAAGCGGAAGAACCTTGCTATAACCGCTGGCGGCTGGCTCATGAATGAAGTGCACCTGAAACAGAGGAAATTTCTAATTCGCTCCCGATCAGCAAACCAGATAACACAAACAGCAAATAAGAAACGGACACCAAGGCCTTCGATCTCCGTCTTGAACTGTTTGAACTGGTTAATGATCGCTTCATGTTTCTTCCAACTGTAGCTGTCCACCCAGTACTTTCTGAACACTTCCAGCTCGTCAGAGTTGAATCCGTACCAAAAGCTGTCCGAATCTTCAAGGTGGGTATGTGAAACTCGAGCCATAACAAGTCTCCGCTTGAGGTCCTGAAAATTCTGACTAGCCAACTCTGCTAAAAAGTGGTGTGATTTTGGGAAATAAAATGAAGCAGCCACTGTGCAAATGTAAACAAGAGTACTCAGGAATTAAATTTTCGCTCCATTTGCTGGTAAATATCTTGTACATAATTTCAATGATTTCTACTTTGATAAAATATGGACAAAAATATGTAGGCACACTTAAGAATCGAACAAAAATTAAAATAAACTAAACGGATGGAAAGTATTAAATTTATAATTATACTTGACACAACAGTGCACTATGACTCATTTGCCACCCGTGTTATGAACGGTTTTAGGAGCATTAGGGACAAATACGGCTCTCCAAGGGCTTACTATAAGCATCCCATGCTACTGTAAAATTAAGCATTTCCAGGCTTTCTTTCCGCTGGCTTCGACAGCCTAAGGCCCCAAATACATATGTATATGTTCATTAAAGTACGCATTTCTCCCAGAATTTGAAGTAAGCACGACAAACCTCCAGAGATTCCTCAGCAACATCAACTCGGAAAGGCTGCACGGTGGTGTCATCCGCATGTGAAACTCCAGCTCCAAACCAGCCGTTTTCCTCAACTTCCACCTAAATTTGGCCATGATCAAGGATTTTATTCTAAAGAATGTGCCTTACAATTACATAAAATCTAATTAATGGTAGTATGTTTTCAAATACCTCTGCAAGGGGAGCGATGTACGTGACGTAAGTTAGAAACGATCCGAGCCCAAGCGCTACTGCCAACAAGAAATGTAAGAATAAACCCATCTCTGAAAAAGATACTTGTCAGTAGAAGCTATTTGGAGGTTAGAGAACTGTCCGACTTCATTTATGTTCGCATCAAGCATCTGGCAAGGTTTTTGTGATAAGATAACAGGTAGAAAAAAGTGCCCCGAGCTCAAAGGCCACTTCTGGTGGTAAAAATCCCGATATGAATGTATCTACCACGAGTTTCCTGCAAAGCCGATTCTAATAGCCCGTGAAGGATAGGTGGGAACTCGTTTGAGAAATCCCCATCTTGTATGAACAACTGATATAAATTAGTGTAAAACGACAAGTTCTGAAGAGTGAGGATTCAGAAAAAGTGTCCAATATCCTCCAGTTCCCAGTGTAAACGTATGGATGTGGCAAAGTTTCACTGCAAAAACTACAAAAATGATGCAGGAAATGTAGCTTATCCAACTCGAGCATGAAACCGTTGAAGACAAGAAATAATTTCTGGAGAATAATGAGAAAGAGGAGAGAGCAGAAAGTAGATAGAGGAATGGACACATTAGGGACACAGAGTGGTGAGCATCGTCATTGTTGGTTCCGTTCTCAAGTGATACTAGAACTTTAATTCCTCTGTCTCCTAATAGAGCCCGCGATGCATAAGGACATCTCATATTTGCCTCGAAACCACATTTTTGTTGTAAGTAACAAGTAAATCCCAAATGGTTAAAAATTAACATAGAAAAGCCGGAAAAGAGGAAAGTCTCCAGTTACTACGTACTGCTCACCTATGTGGAAGAAGAGGCGTACATGAAAGAAGAGCATAAAGAATAGGACCTTCTCCAGTACTAGTCAGAAAAAAGGGGAGGTCCTATGCCATACAAATCCACAAAATATTTGAGAAAGCAATATAGGCCTTTTCTGTTTCTTCACGTTCGAAGTTTTTTTTTTTAAATATAATTAGGATTCTCCGAAATCATGATCTGGAAGTGGTATAAGAATTGCTGCAAGCCTGAAACCGCTCTTATGAATAGAAGAAGGGCGATTTTTATTGAAAGCTTGGTTGGACCCCTCGCAGACGCAGATGTTTGCCAAAGGCTTGCAGTTCTCCGACCTAACCTGAGATGTTCGGTCGATGGCACTTATCATGTGATACAACTCGAATGGTACAAGAACTGCTGAGCAAACTTATGGGAGTGCAACGGTCACGGTGCTCAGGAATCAAATTGGAGATATTCATAGAAATTCTGTACGCATAAGGAAGAAAATGAGTAAGAAGTCTGCTCTTGACCCAAGCATTTATGTGCTTTTGGTTTTGATCTACATAGTGCCAGTAAATAAATGATAAATCTGAAATCTGAAACGCTGGCCATCCCCCCCCCCCACCCCTTCTACACCCCAAACTCTCGCCCCCACCCCCAATTGAGTCGGTAGGTTTTTTCAAAATTGCTTTGCAAAATAAATGAAAATTCTGCTCTTTAAATAGATATATTTGTCTTACCTTCCTTGATCGTTTAAACCTAAAATGGACATCTCTTGATTACCATACGGTAAGATCCACTTCTACGGCAAGAACCTGCATAGAAAGGCTAACCCAGGGATGTGGCAGAAGAAAAGACAGCAACAGTCGAGTTTCAAGAAACTTTCCGAGAAACTTGAAGTCCCACAAGAGAAAGAATTACGAAGATACTTGCAATTTATTACACGATTTTATGCCATTCCCAGATGTGGGAAACAAGTTCTCTGGCGAATCGAAATTGTTCCAAGTTATTCGATCAGGCAAACCATTGGAGTGTTATGCAGTTTTTCAGAAGATTCAAGGCAACAATGGAAGAGTCGAGTAGCCCTGGAGTGTCGCACATCAAAGAGGTGTGAGGTTTTGCTTTTGGCGATAGCAGATCCTGCACTTTGGGATGAGTGGGCACGGAAGAGATCATTTTCGAGAAATCAATGAAGGAAGTGAAGGAAGCGGTGACTGCTGTTCCTATTCCAGAGAAACAAAGTGCTCTGCAGCATTCGTACGGATCGTTTACAACATGCACGACGGTGTTTCAAAAACAGCACGTTAGCAACGACAATAATTCAGGAAACGGATAGCTCTTGCGTTCCAAGCCTCTGCAGGGAAAGGACAGAACGTAGAGATTTTGGAAACAACAAACATGTATGTGTTCTACTTGAATAGAACGGAAATAAAAGTAGTAAAAGGAAGGAATCTTCAGGTCCTGGAACCCCGGAGGAGTTCCAAGCTCCCCTCAGACTGTGCGCAGACGGCTTGCAACTTTAGATAGTAATTCACCAAACAGAGGTGTAAAAGTAATTTTGCTGCACCATACCTCCGGACTATAAATGAACTCGGATTGAATTTCGCTTAAGTCACTTGCTTTCAAAAATAGTGAAGAATTGGATTCCGGTCCAACTCTTCCCGGAATCTGCATTCTGTTAGATTCCCCTCACTTCCGCCTGGATTTTAGGCGTCGGCACTTTACGGATAGATACCTTTGATTGACAACAAATGGATGTTTTTCTTTTCATTTTTACCGGAGGAAATGCGAAGGAAGAGGAAGGACGATGTCATGGCTATAACAATTCTTTCAAAACCAATTCAAAGACACAGCTATTCAATGTTCCCATTGAGGTACAGTCAGGAAATCCGGAAACGAACAACATGCTGGCATTTTGAAAAGGTTCGCGCCTTTGTCAGTGATCGTCGCACTGCTGCGGTAAACACACCCTCGCTGTTTCGGACGGGATCGATTTTGCCGACTGCCTTGTTGTTTACCACTACAGCAAAAGAGCCACAAATAACATGCACACTTCGGAAATCACAGGGCACGTGGTGTTTTCGAAGCGTATTTGACACCCAGTTCAAAGAACCATAAGCTAAACATAGTAAGCCTTGCAATTAGAGTATAAAATAAGGAAGTGAGAATAGAGCAGACGAAAATGACATTCAGGAAATAATATGCAGTAAGGAGAATAGCACACAAACACCATTCGGAGTAAAACATGGGCGGGAAGACCATTTCGCTTATAAGTGTTGTGAAATCCGACCACAAACTACAACAAGACTACACTAGGACCAATGGAACACTACAAACTACGGTACGCGCACAGTTTCTAGCTCCACAGACCCTATTATGTACGTGTACCGCTCGATCATATTATACAACTAGAGGAGAATCAGATGAGAGATCTTTATTTCATTATGCATTCCCGAAGAATTGTGACGGAAATGGTTCGCATACAGAACCAATAGCTTGTTCTTGCATCAAAAAATTCTGTGCAACACAGTGCAAGGACAGTTGCTTTATTTTTCCCATACTGATTTCATACAAACAGGCTATGAACACTTCTCTAGTTCATTATGGCTGAGCTAAGGCATAAGGACTGCCACCTACTGCTGGTGCGGAAATAACGCGCTCCATTTCCAAACGAGAGCCCGCGAAATGAAAACTTTCAAACCTGTGCTGTCTCTCGCGGCCGGAAAACAAGCTGGGTTAAGATTCATTAACACATAACCGAGGTAAACCAGGCTACTAAACCATCTTAACATCCTGCGTTTCCGAATAGTACGTATTCCGTAGTATGAACAATATCGCTAACCACCGTTGGTTTGCCTGGTTGTTGTTTTGTGGATCCCAGTCCTGAATTTCATACTGCTCGAGTTGTGAATTACATCCTAATGTTATGATAGTAAACTAGAGAAACCAAAATGGCTGTTTCTGCTGGACCATACAGCTACCAAGTTCATCATCAACTACAACTTAATCCCATGGGGTGGCCTGAAGAAGATGGTTTCATTTGCTTTCTGTCTGCGCGTTTATCTCGTTCCTCCTTCTTTTTCCCCTTTTTCGATTATACTTCTCTGTCTCTCCTCTCGTTTTCGCGTTCCTGTTGTGCAGTATCAATATAAAGGTCAGAACCGTTCTTTGGACGAGACGTTGCGATTTCAATCCATCGGACCCCTATAGAACACTATGTCTCTGGAATTTCCTCATTCAGCAAAAGACCTCTGTTTTTGCTTTGGTATCCTTATTTTCATAGTTTTTTATTGTGATAATTCCAAGTAGAGACTCTCATACTCGAGCGGTTTGTGTCTCCATACGGTTGGTCCATTTCCTCCTGGTCAACGGAGACAGCTGTTGCTATACCGACAATTCTGTCCTTCCAGGGATGTTCTCAATCCTTTGTCACCTGGCCTCAGCTTTTGTTGGCGCTGTTATACCTGTTTTTTATTCCTACAAGACCATAAAGAAACCCAGTCAAAAGATGTTGGTAGGTTTCGTACTATATTTTGTCTCGTAGAAGATTAGTTCTCTTGAAAACTAAACGAATTTCAGTCATATTGGTCCAAGTACTGGGCTGTATTCGGCTCTTTCCTTGCTGTCGATGCTGTTTTGGACTCGTTGTTCATCCATTATTTCATACCATTTTATGAGTTCGGGAAAGCTGTTGTTTCTTGTGTGGGCAGTCAACCCGTACACTTCTGGAGCGCAGTTTGTCTTTGACAAAGTTAGCCGATTTTTTGTTATCTCTCAAGTTGCTTGTCTATGATCAGCGAAATTTCAGATGCTTGCTCCATTTATCAAACGTCATGAAAAGAAGATGGACGTATATGTTGAATGCATGATCGACAACGTAGTCACTCACGGTCCCGAATTGGCACTTACGGTGAGGTCCAGTGACTTTGGTATGATGTGTAGACGGCTTTGATCAAGTTCTCCAATCTTGTTATCTTTTCGTAAAGGTTCCTAATTCTTGATACATTGCAATACACTTTTGCTGAGTATATACTGGACTTGGAGTATGGCACCAACGTAGCCACCGCCTGAGCGGCATCCATTTTGGCGCCTATGGCTGTGTTTATACTTCATCGCGAGGCGAAGGCGGCGATGGTCACGGCAAACGCGACGCGTACGAGGCCTTTAACGTTGCGCAGCGCCATTCATCTATCGCCTCACAAATTTCCCTCGCGTATAACATCGGCGAAATAATCGTGTCTTGTGGGTTAGCGGGCGTGGCGCAAGTTCTGTCATCGCGTAGTTATTGAAGGAAAAGTATAGACAGCACGCGATGTGTGACCGCGACGTTATTTCGCGAGGTTAACCCCCCACCCCCGACCACCATAGGGCGACCACTGCTGGCACTTGATTCCACACAAGATTAATCGCTTTTGAACAGTGCATGGGCGGGAAGGTCGCGTCGCCATGTAGTATAAACACAACCTGTTGAGTGTGGGCAGCAGCGCCGAAAAGACCCTACTGGCGGATCGTCTACATTCAGTAGATATCAGGCTGCCTATACACCAGTTGGAGTGTATTGTCCTGCATCGCTGTTGATTAGACAAAATCGACTTTGGTAAGTATTGATTACCAGCGGCTTGTGCAGAAGCAACTCCAAAAATGCTTTGCCTAAAATCGATAGATGTCGCAAGGTGTTGTTCTTTGCTTGGTTCGATCTATAATGTTGCTGTTGTACCTATGTCTGGCATGCTACACCTTCCTCCCACTACTTCTACTTTTGTTCTGATTTCTAAACAAAGGCGGGTGATCAGTTTATTCCATTATTCACAAAAATTTAGGCTGGAACAACGCTGTGGAATGTTGCTAGGAACCTTCACGCTTTGTCTCGCATTAGGGTAACTCCTTTTGTTTTAGAATCTCTATTCCAGAGAAAAAAATACGCATGATTTTCTTTCAAGAATTCCTAGAAAAAATTTCTTACAGTCAGATACGCTTGGACGCGCTTTGATGCAAGGTGAGGAGAGGATCGCCATCGCGGACATTTCAGGCGATCATGGACAGGGCGAAGAAGAAGGAAACCAAGTATCTGAGCCAACACCAAGTAAGGTTTTATGAAATTCCCTCATTTTCCTGGCTATGTTTGGATGAAGGAAGCATTCTTTAGAAAATCAGTATTATGATGATTTCAGGGATCGTGGAAGTTAAGGTCGAGCAGCCTGAATCTGACGATGAGGTAATATTCGTTGATCCTCATCAGCACATGGACAGGAATGCAACTTCAAAGTCGTCTGCATCGGCTTCGTCAAAGACTCCTATGCCCACAAAACGAGTATGGATAAGTTTTGTTTGGTTATTCATGGATTACTTATTCCTGCTCTTAAATCTGCACGCTCAGCATTGTTCAATCATTTTCCATTTTCAATTTTGAATGTGTACGAAGCATAGTGAAGTGTCGTAGTTTTGGCTGGATTCAATTTCCACTAAGGGGTTCCGTTCCAGAGAAGAGGAAGAAGACCATCGTCAAATGTAACTCGCCGAAAGATAAATAGAAATACAAAGTGCTCTGACTTGGGTGAGGATGCCTTCGAAGGGCAGGAACTTATTGGAGGTGCTGAAATAACTCTCTGGAATGAGTAGTACATCAATTTTCTAAGTTTTGTCTGCCCTTCAGGTGATCCCGTCAAAAGACCGCTCCGACAGAGCAACCGTGTCGCCGCCGTGGCTGCAAGAAAGCAACTTGTCATAGTCGGGGATGACATGACTGGCGAAGAATAATTTTCTCTTCCAATCTCACCCTCATTAATAGGTATTTACTTCGCCATCTAGTCTCAGTTGTCCGTTTTTGTATAGAATGAAGAGCTGTTGATAGTTTTGCCTCCACTAACATATTTCACTTTGATGGTCGGGTTGATCTTATTCACTTACAGTTACTAGTTACCTCAGTTGTGCATGTTGTGCTGCCTTGTCTCTTTCATACCAGTAGTTTGCATTTCTTCTTATTATTGCATGTGCTTGCTTTTTCATAGATTATGTATGGAATTTGGCAATATTGGTTTCGATCTCTGCTCAAACTATCCGAAAATGAATCTTATAATCATGTGAATGATTAGACGGCATGAGTATCTCTTTTGTTGTAATCTGTTAGCGACGATGAGAAGAAGTGCTTGCAAAAGGAGTAAGAGTCTCTTGCTCACTGTTCTCGTAGAGATTTCCGGACAGATGCGAGAACTTGGTGAATTGACTGATTCATGGATGACCACTTTTGGGAACCACTGATCGAATGAGGATGATCCTGCTACCAGTGTACACGAAATTAGGCTAAGATACTCCACAGTGTGTAGTTTGATTTTGTTAGACAACTATTCCGCTAACTCCATCGGTTCTGTTGAAATTTTATTGTAGTATGTAGCACAGCAGATGCACAAGGAGCGTCAATCACGATTGCACCTCTCCGGAGGCTAGAGCTCCACATCATCCACGCGGCGCTGCTGAGGCAACATCCGAAATCCACAGCGCCCAGCCGCGACGAGGAGGTGATGCGAAGCTCCAACCTGCGGAGAAGTGCAGTCGTGATTGACGTTCCCTGTATACTGTATTATTAGGTTGGCGCATAATTAATGCGGCTTTTTTCGCGACTTCTTTTTTCGATGAGAATCGAAGCTTTCAAATGGATTTTTCATGAGTGCGATCCTTTTTTTCTACTCATCGAAGTTGCTATCGTAAACCGCATCCACATCCGCCATAATATGCTCTATCACTTCGGGGAAAGTTGGAATGCAGCGCACTCATTCCGCGACCTCAGCGAGCCTTTCAAAGATGGACCAATCGGCAAGGCTAAGTTGGAAGATTGTTCATATCCGTGAGGTACTAGCTTCATAGATGAAAAAAAAGAGATTGGCCATCGAATTCCATGCACTAGGAATTTTGGGCAGCCTGGAAGAGGACGAAAGCTTGACAACGAGAATGATGTCCGAACTCTTCCATATGGACCATTCGACCACGGTTCTTCCTGTTAAAGGGTTTATAAAAGCATGGAGATTGGCCAAATGGGGCCGCACGAAATCTCAGAAAGTAACAGTTTTCAATTTCCACCAATTTGCTGTAGCAAAACGAGCAGGCTCCATTTCTGAGGAATCTCATCAATTCAACCTCCTTCCCTTCCACGGCTGCCAAGAGCAGGCTCCATTTCTGAGGAATTTCATCAATTCAACCTCCTTCCCTTCCACGGCTGCCAAGAGCAGGCTCCATTTCTGAGGAATTTCATCAATTCAACCTCCTTCCCTTCCACGGC
>KN729675.1:3757-15982 GCA_000816745.1 Ancylostoma duodenale | reverse complement strand
CAACCCAAATTTCGGCCAAAATTTGCTTCCGAAAGCTGACTTGAACTTTGGAAATTGTGATGGGAAACTTTTGTGTAGTCATCGTACTCCTCAAGAAAATTGTAGTATTTCTACCACCTTTCCCAGCTCTAGAAACTCTTACTCCAGAAGAAAAAATTTTTCAAATTCGCCGCCACTTTTGCACATATTCACATACTACTATGTTCCGTCTGTCCTACCTTTGCCCTGAATTTAAGCAGGATTACATGTTCTTCTCACATCTGCGGAGTGTCTGGGGGGAGGCTTCGCCCCCACCCCCCCCCCCCCCCCCAAAGTGAAGGTTTCCCCCCCTGGCTCGGCTAAAAGTGAAGGTTGGGTGAGCACGATACTCAGGGTATTCCACCTATGCCCTTCATGAGGTGACACACTGCCTTTAGCTTCTGTTAACAACCATAAAAACTATTCAGCTTGAGAGACCCACCTTGCGCTCTGAAGCTTGGGCAAGCGAATGAACTCCAAACGGCATGTCAGAAAACTGATATCACTGTTAATTTACCAATGGAAGTGGTAGGCTTGTTTTCACTGGTTAAGAGAATAGCAGGCCGCTCCACTAATCACTACAGCGTTAGAATTTCCGACGGGATGAGCGTATTTTTGCTCGCCGAAAAAACACCGTCGGTAACGACCGATTTCTCACCGCCTAGTATGAACGCAGTCTAAAGGCCCCAGTAAAGAACACGATGACTTTACCCGCGAAAGAATTCGCTCCTTGGAAATTCTGGCTGAAATTAAGAACAAACTTGGTGTGGTCAAAGTATGCCAAAGATAACTCTTCCTGGCTGATTCTTATAGCATTGATGAGCTTAGCACAGCTTTTCACAAAACCTCACGAAAGATGGTGACGACTACACGTGTGCTGTCGACAACACCTTGATGAGTGTGAAGGTTCTTCATCAACACTGATCTAATAACATTCAAAATCAAATTTGGATTATTGTAGCTGTGAGGGTTGCTAACGTACCCTCCAATAGGTCTTCTCGAAGTCTCAGCTTCTTCGTTCAAGATGTTATACTCATCCAGTACGCATAATTTTTGTGCACAGCAGACATTTAATTCACTTACCTCCGTGTAAATGTACAGCATCTCTATCTTAGCCTAGCATTTCTCAACAATGAAGCCGACCAGGAGAGGGTGTAACCATGTGACAAGAGACACCGCTGCTGCACAAGTGGATTGTGCATTTCATCCCGTACTAGCTAAGCCCCGTGTTTCTACGGAGTCCACACTAATATGTTCTTACCACACGAACTGAGGTCGTTGGCGCGGTTCAGTTCATGTGGTAAGAACAACAATCACCAAAGGGATTGGTCAAAGCGAACCACTTTGTAATCAAAGACACTCACTCATGGTCTTGACAGTTGATCTTCTCTACCTGAGACCTTCGAGCGATTCACGTCAAACCCAGAATCAAACACAACAGTAGGCATGTCAATCTCGGCGAACGCACGACGAGATGGCCATGCTCATAAGATATGATTTCCTGAGGTAAATTCGCAAGAACTTCCCGTGCATCTCAAGCGTCACAATCGTTCTGGGGGCTTAGGCAAACTCGGTAAAGGACCGCCAGGACTATGTACTCGCAAGAAGAGTTCTGACTGAAGTCACTTATCGAGTTTCTGCTGCGGTACTCCCGCATCAATTCGCCCTGGCGGTCTAGAGTTCTGACTGAAGTCACTTATCGAGTTTCTGCTGCGGTACTCCCGCATCAATTCGCCCTGGCGGTCTATCTACAAGTTTCTGTGAGTGTTCCTACTAGTTCGGAATACAAAGAATAGTTTCTGAAAGGATTTCTTTGCCAAACAACGACACTCGCACTTTCGCAAGCATTCAAATGGGATTCATTAGAAAAAAAGGTGACAGGTTTATGAATGAGTGGGTCTAAGCTCAGAACGAAAACAGGGTTGGTTTTGGTAACATTTCGGGAAAAAAGATTACAGAGGTTACTAGATTACTAGAAACTTACTATGGATTCTAGCTTCGCAGGGTGGCGTTCCATGTTATCCGGCACAATCTCCGTCAAAAAAAACGGACATGACGGAACTAACTAACGCCAACCGAGCTACTGAAACACTACTCTAGTGCAAGGTAGATTTCGATTCCTTCCTCATCCCATTGTGGATCTTCCAGAGACGATTGTCTATCTTAGAGGAACAATGGATGGCTAGGATTAGGAGAAACGAGCAGTCACAAGTCATGCAGTCGTCATGAAGAATGAGAAACAACTGAGCACTCCAAAAAAGCTAATAAATTTCTGCAAAGGAGAGCATCCGTGAGCATTCTGAAGAGAGGAGAATGTCTCTGAGTGTGCTATTCAAGCCCTTTCGGCACTGAGGTCGATAGTCATTGAAAAAGCCTCTTTAGGAAGGAAAATCAAGATCCTTTTAACAGCATGGAAACGGATTACACGTCCTTACTTCCTTAGTCCCTTTCTGCCTAATTTTTATTTACTGAAATGAAAAAAAAAAAAACGATAACTATGAAATAGAGCGTATAGCGTTCGCTTCAGAATGGATTACTCCATGAAAAGAGTGTACTTTGCGGTCAAACCACTTTCTTCTTTTTAGGATCAAAAAAGTCGGTAGACGTGGATCGTATAAATTCGTATGCAACATGCGACATGCCATTCCGGAGGTGAGTTTTTCCTCAAATAAAGCAACAGTTGTCTAGAATTTCAAGTTCTCCTCATATACCTGGCAAATAAACGCATGAACCCATCTACAAACGCACGAACCCACCTGCTTTTGTAATAAAAACGAATGGCTCTGCATACTAGCCAGAAAACTAGTTCTTCTGAGCAGCTGAAGATTCCGTGAAATCAGTAGGCTCTACTGGTCGTGACAGATATGGGAATGAAACAAATTATAAAAGGTTTACTGATGATTGGCAAGCTACAATTATTTTTAGTTCAGGGGAATGGGCAGAGTCTATGGGAAAATGCTGGGTCTGTGCGGAAATGAGAAAACACAAAACGAGCGCGGTTCTCACCACGTTCGTCTTCAGTCAAGACAAAATTCTGAAAATGGAGGGCGATCTGAATTACTCATTTGTAGGTAAGTAATCAAATTGATGAGTTCCTCATTATTACATCGGAACCATGCAATCCTGTGGAGGGAAGCAGGACTTTGAAGAATGTAATATCAAAGAGAAAGGTGAGTGTACCGCTCATTGTAAGAGAGGAGAATCACTCTGCGTGCAACCTGCTATTAAAAAAAGAAGAGCAAACGACGAGCTTCAGAAGGCAAAATTGTAGCCTAATTGATGGTAAGAACCAAAAAATTACAGGAGAACTTCGACAATAAGGACCATTTCATAAATGATCCTGCCGTCGAATACCCGACACTTACGAAGAAGGTGAGGGGAACGTCAGAGGAAAACAACAAAAGTACAGCCCGAGCGCGACGATTTGTGTCTCTCTGAGAGGGTTCTCACGATTTTTAGAAAGGTGCTTTGAGGTGAACGGGAGCGTGAGAAACTGACGCTGACATCGCCGCCTGAACGTGCTGCCTCGATGACTCTGCCGGGGCGACGAGCTGCCTCCTGCCGAGGAGGGGAGCAGCACATACATAGCATAGTCAACTGCGAGACAGAACTGCACGTGTAGGGCTTCCTGTGCATTTCAAATCGCCAACAGCTCCGAAACATTCTTAAGCAGACGTCTGCCGCCAGCGAAAATTTACTGAGACTAGTTTAAATCGTGCTGTTATTTAAGGCATTCTCACACAGATTGTTAAATGAGCTATTTATTTGGGCAAGATTTCGACTTCACGTCTTTTTCGGAAGGCCTCATCAGTACCGTCTTGAACAATGCGAAGTTTTTATGAAGAGAAAACATGGAATACACTCATTTAAATATTTATTATCACGATTGTGCCAGACACGTCCTCGTTATAATTCCTAGGCTAAAGGAAAATGTAGTCATGCTTTAGAGCTGAGATCTGATTCAAATCCTTCATCCACAACATATTTTCTAATACAAATTCAGGAGCAGATGATAAGCCTTACGGAGTCCGTGGAAAGATTCACGAACTTTTCCGGGGAAAGTTCTAAGCTCCCTGCTCATCCAGGGTTTCCGACCTTCCCCAGCAAAATGTGACATTTCTTGCTACCTTTACCATTACTCTGGTTATCGGTGACTGCGACAAGTCGCTCGTGCAAAGCATACCCATTTTTTGCCAAGAAAAGCTATCCACTCTGAAACGGCGAGTAGATGACTACTTCATGGAAACCTTCATAAATCGCACTACTGGACGCGTCTTAACGAGTGGGTGTCTTGTTTGGAGAACAAAAATCAGATGTACATATGTCTGAAAGGTGTTTCTTGGATCATTGGGGTGGTGAAAGATGCCTTTTTGGATTAATGGAACGGTTCTTCTCAATCATGAATTAAAAAATAAACCTATGGATCCCGACAGTGGCAGCATTTATGAACGTTCCCGGGGGTACTGATACTCAGCATCCAGCTGGGAGCGTTCATTAATCCCACCACCATAATATAATATTATACTTTACAGCACTCTGGCTCAGGCCAAATCTTTGCTGCACTTGTTCGTAAGAAGATCCTAAGGCTGTGAAGGAAGAGTATACAAACTGCATAACCTTGCTAGCACAGAGTTTTGTTATTGCGCATTTTCTTCTACGTAAGCAATGCAAAAATTGGCTTCGTTCCGTGCAAATGAGCTTGACAACATGAAAAACGAGAAAAACAACCAGACCACGGAACTGCAACAGTAGGGACAGGCACGAGGTATCCCGCAGCGTTTGCGACGGCGATGACGGCAGCCGTCGGGACTTAGGCCAACGCAACTACATGTTTACTGCTCTTTTTTGACGTCATTTCAGGGCTCTTGTTCATCTACAGGGTAGCCGAAAATTGCACGTGCACCCCCATCTCTATGGGATTCCCAGATTTTTTCACGTCCTTTTCTCGTTTTCCTTTTAATTTTTTATCTTTCAGTTCCAAGTATTAGTTAGCCCGGGATGGTTGCCTCTACCGTCTTGAGCAGTGACATGATTCAACAGCATTTAGAATGGAGGTCTATGACGCAAATTTCAAAAGTGTTACGTCAGCATCGAATAACTGTTCATGATACAGTAAAAAAATTTGAAGAACTGAGAGACAATGAGGACAAAAGAGTTGGTAATCTTTCCAATACTGCAATCACTCCGAAGGAAGTGAAGATTGGTCGGAGCAGGATCGACAGAAATCCGTAAGTTCCTTGCGCAAAGTGGCGACGGAGGTCAGAGTCGGCACTAGTCGCAGGATAGAAATTGTGTGGAAGAAGCTGAACGTCAATCCTTATCATACTCAAAGAAAAGCGCACACCTCACCCGCTACTGTTGGGAGAATCAGGAAAAATTTATACAGGTAAATGCAGAAGCGATTTTTTTTTTTTCGCTAGCACTCAGTCGTCTTTACTGAGAGGGAACGTTTTGCAGTAGCAAGCGTCCAAAGCGGCAGGGTCTTGGGTAAATCAATTACTTGGGCCTACTCCAAGGCAGAACTGTTGCTAGAACAGAGTCGTCGTCTAATCTCTCACCATACGGCGTTAAAAGTCCAGTGACAAGCCTCCGCAGTTTTTGTGGACTCCGATGCTAAAATTTGCAATTATATATGTATAAAAGAAAATTCTATGGGACATTTTGGAATTGTAGAGAGCTGCTTCTTTCTCGAAATAGCAGATAGTGCCTGAGGCAGGGCTCCGCTCCTGGGTATGAGGCAAAAATTGTTCGAAGGGCACTAGCGTTTGCGTGACTCCCTGAAGCGTGGGAAATGGCCTCTGTACAGTTATATATTAGTCTAGAAAAAACTTAGAGTAACACCCAAAACAAAACAAGATCATGAGGATAGAAACTATGAAAATCTGTGGACTAACAACGGGACGATATCAGATATCGGCGGCATTTCGAAAAGTTTTCGTACTCCGCTGAACGCCATTGCGAAAAAAGTTATGAATGTTCATCCGGTGCAACGTATTGGTACAATTTCTATATCCAACTGTCGTAATTGCAGAAATTGCGTTGCCGTCCAAAATGGATACAGATTTCCTGATAAGCATCTCAAGCAACTCCTACAACCCCCACATTTGGCGGAAAAAAATCTATGGCAACTGGTACAGATTCACTACTTGATGAGCTGCGTAATGATGGAGAAGAACGTGCATATCTTCTTTCGCAATGGCATTCATCAGAAAGAGAAAACAGATCCAAGTTGAAAAAAAGGAATTTCACATATTCTTATTCGGGAAAATTCATGGCTTTTTTTCGCAATAGTATTCCATCTCCTGGGCTATCCTCGTGCACTCCTCTTGTGAGTAACCTTAGCCATTTGTCTACTGGAAAAATCAAGTAACCAGTAAGTAAATCTAGTGTTTTTTAATTAATATATTTCGAACTGAGTATAACAGTGAAAAATACAGTTCTGGCTGGGGATTATGTTGTGGAGAGGAAGTTTTTTGTTTTCCGCCGCGGATTAGTGAGGTTGTCGTGGAAACTAAGAAGAAAATAACTCCATACATTCCATATAATCGTTCATGTTCCATAAAATCATGATAAAACTTCTGCTTGACTGCTTGACTCGAGCTTGGAGAGATTGGAAGGATTGTTTCTGGTCTTTATACTTTTATACTAATGCTACAAAATAGAAAAGCTTGTACTAATTTGATATCGTAGACTCAGTAATCAGCTGATCCTTTTTTTCAAATCTAATTTCAGGCGCTAAAGTAACTCCACGCTTTGTCACAAGAAAATGTTGTACCTCACACAGACAGTGATAGGCAATCAACATGAGAGGCTGAAATCTTCAGCGTCAGAGAACATTCTTGATTAAGATTGAGAACTAATAGCTTGCTAGGCTGTCAGGAACTTGTTAGGAAAGACACCCTTCTCGAGAGGTAAACGACTTCATTTGACAACGTAAGTTAGACGACTCATCATTGATGTTTCTCAATCCCCACAGGTGAACGCTAATTCACCGCTTTGCACCGTTATCATCATAACGAGCAGCTATTCACTCAACAGCAATTCACAGGAAAATGAGTGAATCCTGCAAAAGTGCACTCAGACACTACTAATCGTGCAAATGCAAGCTTTTGCAAGAGCCGCCACGAAGGGGTAGTTGTCGCACTTGACAACTGTCACAAATCTTCCATAGTAAGCTCATCACGTATGGCGTGTCCACGGTGCCATGGAGAGAAGGGAAAGGAAGGAACGCCAACAGTATTGGGCCAGCTAGGCAGCCAGACCATTTCCAGCGCCGTCACAGCTCCAAATTGATGTACATTCACATATGAACGTAAGTGCTGAATTCATATTCAAGGGGGGTGGGAAGGAGAGGGGGGGGGGGCAAATTTAGCAAGTCGCTAATTTTGTGCGATGGACTCGTGAAAATCCATGGTAAAATGAGTTTCTCAAGTTTGAAATGAGCTACACCATAGTGAAACTCAAACATGTTCCAAGCTTGGAGGTATCATTGAGATTACCCAGGGTAGACGCGTGGATGCCCGCGTTAACAACGAGTAAACATAAATATAGTAAATATGTGGGCTGTTTACGCGTTTACCCTGGGTAATCTCAGTGACGCAAGAGACCCCTGAGGTTTATTTCGTCCACTGTTTTTTGTTATGTATTCATCCCTTGCTGAAACACAAACAAGGAGATTTTCCTTTAGCTCGCTTGTCTGTAGAAAGGATTATTGTGCAAAATTGCTATAAACGAACTATGTTGTTTATAATTTTCTTCCTTCCCCTTGAAATTTTCGGCAGATTATTGATGTATGGTTCGTTTCCACAGCACAACTCCACTGATGAATGCTTCGAAACGAAAGTGCCACCATCAGAGCCGAACACTCACTACTTTAGTAGAAACGTCTTTCATCTCTTATCCTTTATCATTTCATGAATTCAGAGAATAATTCCCGCTCCTAATTAAGCCACCTGCTACATTAGTTCACGTTCGGCTGTTGTTGTCCCTGGGGAAGAGCTGAGGTTGACAACAATGAAACGAGAGATTGTTCTCACTCCTAATTGGGCCAATCCCAGGAAAATTGAGAAGAAAAGGAGTTACAGTAATTTGACAATGAATTAACAGTTCTAATTCTCAGAGACAAAACCTGCTCATTAGCAGTTCAATTTCAACTTCAAGAAAGAAAAAACACGAAAACAAATTCCAATTAAATTTGATTTTAGTCCTAAATGAATCTGTGCTCACGATACCGTTCGTATTACGTTCTGGGGTTCACAACCGCTTTTGGCCTTCTGTTTCACGTTAGAATTTCACTTCGCTCACCTCCGAATATAGTGCTTCATATTTCGTTACACATGTCCCTACATGTGTAAATCCATAGATACATACACTTACAAATAGTGCACACCAATTATGGGCAAACCTTTATATAGTCAATCATAACAAGAAAATAGAAGTAGACGCCGAAATTGACAAAGCTACCATCAAACTTCTCCTCTGGAAAAAATACAGATGGGCTGTTAATCTCATACATTGTGGCCCAGAACTATGCTAACAACACGTGCTTCTTCCTTAAAGACAGCACCCGTCAGATCCCGGGGTTTTGAAGAGATCTGGAACTTATATCAACAGTGAAAATGCAAGAAACTCGCGAGAAAATCGCAAAATCGGACGTCGTCTTCCGTGCGTCTTATAGCTCCACCGACACTCGTGCGTCCCGCTACGCACGCTCTGTCACACGCTTACAAATGTGACGAGCCTATGTCAGCTGGCGCGACGCTGCTACCAAAAGACGTGCAAGGAGCTGGGAGCGATTGCAGTTCGAATTTCTTCACAAGTGAGCTACGATTCTTCGTGTTCGTTTAACATTTATGATTTGCCAGAAATATGGACCACTATTGGCGGTTCAACTAGGAGTTGAGAATTTCGTCGGGTCCTGCCTTGAAGAAAACTAACTTCCCCTCAAAGTTGATTTCAAGTGGAAGGCTGTTTCAGAAGTTTGGTTGGACATCTTCGCGTCGTTCAGCTGACGAATGCTGAATAGAAGGAGCAAAATCAAATTCGAGGATCTATTGTTTTCGGTACATAATAATATGTGTGAACGTAGCCACCCGACACAATGAACTATAGCAAGAGTGCGGGAAAATCAGCCAAAGATGTGTAGAAGATGCAAGGATTGGGGAACAATGCGTGTACCAGTACACGAGCTTTTTGAGGTGCACACTTGACTCGCCGACGTCGAGGGACATTTATTATCTTGTAAGCATGTGTGCAACGAGATGCAGGGGAATGGCAAACATTCCCATTCATGGGATGATATACTGGCAATATAGAGGACAAGACCGTCTGAATTGCGTGTTGACCTTACCCCGCTCAGGGGACGGAGACATTCTAATCCTATTCAGGCAGTCCAGGACTTAGAGCCGCATGTCATTTCGGCTCCGATTCCTAAAATGGGCCGCGTTGGGGTTGGAAGCATAACCTCAAGCCCTGCACATACAGATTCAGCTCTTTCTCACATTGCGAGTTCTTGCACTAACAATAAGCGAATTCGAACAGTTTCTCCTGGCTACGTTGGCATGTAATGTTTTCAGATTTGAACAGTTTACGTGCAAAGAAGAGGTCTAGCCATGGGCCTACGACTTGCTCTGTTGATAGCCATCGTTTACCTAGACCTCATCGAAAGACCGATATCATCTTCTACAGCAGGTACATTGATGACGTTTTTGCAGTCGGCTCGACTTATGCTGCCCTCCATCATGTTTTGAACAATTTAAATTCGCATGACACAAGCATCAAAGCATCCGCCGCATCTCAAGGATCTCTTACCATCGCCACGCCAATATGAGGAGAAATGCGGAACTCTGGGCTGTAGATATTGCACGGATACAATGGTTCACCAGCTACGAGGAACTGTCTACATGACCACCTGCCAGGGATGTGGACAGAATAATGTGGGTGAAACTCTGCGGCCGCTACAGAAACACCGTGACGTACACCGCAGAGCACTTCACAATCCGAGTTCATATCCCAAGAATAGTTTCTCTAGGCATCGTATCCTTGTCCATGGGCCCCCCCCCCCCCCCCCCCACCAGAAGCATTAAGGCTGGTCTCGTGAGATATCGCTTTCCGCTGTACTTCATCTGCTTCTAAGCGGCCGCTTGGTGAGGCGTCTCCCTCCTACAGTCCTCTCCTCAGTTGCAGTATGTACTGCATTTTTGTAGGCTTGGAAATGGTGTTATAACCCCGAAATCTCGCCGAATAAAACCGTTGTATTTCTGGAGTCTCAACACTGTGCACATACTTGAATCTCACAAAAGTGTTCAACCCGACAACACCTACAGAATTGTACAGGTATGGCGCAGGTATAACGAAGAGCATCTTTCTCACTTCATCGGTTATTTTTAATTACGAGACATAACTAGTTTGTGCACGACGCTCCATTGAAACTCGCCGTTAACTGTCGAGCTGTTAGAGCACCAACGCCATGAATCTTTTTTAACAACTAGTGGCCCCGTAAGCCACGTTATTGTGCTACTTTCCGTAGTGGGACAGTATTGGCCCGGTGTGGTTTTTCGTGAGCGCCAACAGGTTGTGTGAGATTCACGCCCTCAACTCAAGCACCAATATTTCACAATTGTGTATGTATATCTATAACATTATTCAGTCGAAAAAGAGCACGTTGCGTAGCGAATGAGAGAAGATAACTCAAAGAATCCGTGGATCAATTTGTTGTGTTCTTTCTATCTCTGTCTTTTGCGAGCAGCGAGCATACTAAGGACTGCGTGAAATACAGAACACAACTGCTTTTGTATTGTACAAATCACTCAGTCAATAACTCAGTAAGCCAATCATACAAACACACCCTCAGCATTACCACTGTATGTGACTATCCCATCCTTCTAGTTCAAACCAAACTTATTTTAAAAACTTTGTACTTTTTCAAAGTTTTGAACAAAAACTGAAAAAAAATTATTGTGAGAAGAGAATAAGCATCACGAGCGCCTATTTCCACCAATCTTCTTTGTTATTCCTCATCGATATTCACAGACACGACGTGGCTCATGTATACTAAACCAAAAAAGTTCCAAGTGATGATTAAGAAAGTGATTAAGAAATTACAAAGCCTTGAACTGAATTCGCTGACTATTCAAATTCATGTGGCCTAGGGAAGGGATATGATCTTCATGTGACCTAGGGAAGGGAGATGATCAACAGGGTTGGTGAGATAAATGAGTAGGAGCATAAGTTATTGGTTATTTTTTGCTTAAGCTCAGGAAACGAAGATGCTCCATGAGATTGGTGGGATACTTGAGGAGGTGATCCACGGAGTTGGCGGGATACATGGAGTGGGTGCGTAAATTATTGTCTAGGCTTTTGCCTGAGTTTCTGGGAAGGGAGGTAATCCACGGGGTTGGCGAGATACATGGGGTGGGTGCGCAATTTATTGTCCAGGCATTTGTTTGAGCTTCTGGAAAGGGAGGTAATCCACGGGGTTGGCGGAATACATGAGGTGGGTGCGCAAGTTATTTTCTAGACTTTTGCCTAAGTTTCTGGAAAGGGAGGTGATCCACCGGGTTGGCTAGATACATGGGGTGGGTGCGAAAATTATTTCTAGGCTTTTGCGCGAGATAGCGACCCCGTGAGTTCCTTGGCTCAAAGTTTCACCGCATTCTATCAGTATTGGTATTAGAGTTCGAGTAGAGTGTCCGCAAGCAAACCTAATTAAGAACTTCATTCAGTCCCAACACTTGTCTGAACAGAACTAATCCTTAGATTTTAAGAAACTCAAACTAAACAGTGGCAAACAGCTTGTCGAGGAGTCACAAAATGCCAAAATTGACTGATTGAAATTTTTGACAACCACACCTTCTTTTTTTTGACGACCACTGAACACGTGTTCCCTTTTGCCTGAAGCCAACGCCGCTTTACCACTGAGCCAGCCAGCCGAACTCAAGGGAAAATCCCGACCAAAAGACCTTTACCAGAGACCAGCACCTGTTTACCACTGGCCAGGTGGAACTTAAGGGAAAGTCCTGACGGACAGACCCGTGTGCCCCTTTACCTGAGACCGATGCCTGTTTACCACTGGCCCAGTGGAACCCAAGGGAAAGTCCTGACCAACGCACCCGTGTGCCCCTTTACCTGAGACCGGCGCCTGTTTACCACTGGCCCAGTGGAACCCAAGGGAAAGTCCTGACCAACGCACCCGTGCGCCCCTTTACC
>KN729674.1:6042-17010 GCA_000816745.1 Ancylostoma duodenale | reverse complement strand
GGGGATGGAAAAGTTGGGGGGTGTCCTATAATTATGAAACGCACTGTATAATATAATACAATAATAATAACAATACGATAATACAATACAATATTAATTTAATACTAATATATCAGACCATGCTAGGCATACCAGTGCTTCATCTGACGCTCGCCTCAGTCACTCATGTAGTAATGGTTGGTGTTCCGCAAGAAGATGAATCAGTTCGTGGCAAAGGACATCAGACGACGTTTAGTGTGTAATCTGGATCTGGGATGGGCGCTCATTACTAGGTGAAATGGAAAGAACCTGTTCTTTTCTGTCTGTGAGCAGTGCATTAGATAGAGAAGCAGGAAAACAGGTCGGGAAACAAGCCCACTGAAATGCGATTAGTGTCTTTGGCCTCATTTTCCTTCATGTACTCAAGCTGACCCTGAGCGAACGAATAAAGCACTATGAAAACTTCGAAATTCAATTCTAGGAATGGTGCCCAAAATGGTTGCTGGTGTAAAAAAATGCTTAGAAGTGTTTTTTTTTCTATCGTTACACTGGTCATGATAGGAAAACACCACCAGCCATTCTCACGCCACATTCATTACGAATACTGCTGTTTTATATCTTCCGTGTGTTCCGAGACTGTATTTTATGGTTGTAGGTGTGGGTGTCTTTTCAGATGTTGCTTATGGTTGCGCTTGCGGCAGTTGCTATTGTGGTTATAGTGTCGTTCTTGTTGTATTGCTGGACAATAGTTTTTATGTTCCATCGCCGAAGATCAAAACAGTTCAACACATTCTTCTATAGATTATTGTTTAACGAGGTATGGTCTTACTAGGACTCTCAAATCCTGTTAAGAACCAAGCTAACATTTGACATTGCCGCCTAAAAATGGCACACGTATGTGAGAACAGGTGAACGCTCAAATTCCCATCCCCACCCAATAGTACACGTTTTTCAAAAATGTTCATGAGTTTTTATATATTTATCTTTTGCCATTTAATATTTAATATCCGAGAATGGATCTCAAATGTTTTGAATGTATTCTGCAGTTTCTTTTCTACATTTTAGCGCTCGTTACCAAAAATATTATTTGGAACACCTTTTTTTTTCAATTTGGGCCTTAAAGGTGGCGGGGACCTCTGTTTTCTCCCCTTTCCCCCCTACCATTCGCTGCACATTTCTGCGTCCGTCACTGCAGCGTACCTATGTAGAACTGACTTCAAACAGGTAACCCAGTTAACACAAGTAACCCAGTTAACAATCTAGCCTGTAGTTTTTACAAGTCATTTCCCCGATGAGGAGCGCTCCTGTAATTGTGCCAGCATTAGTTAGGACTGCTACTGAATAGCAAATCTTCGCCCGTGGCATCCACTCCTTTTTCTAATTAAGACGCTGATGCTTTTTCCATGCAGCATTCATGAGTCCAACAATCTACACTTTTGTTGGTGGTGCTCTTCAATTCTAAGACATATGACCTCTGGATATGGAAATTCACCAAAACCGGGATTCTGAATTTTCTGCTTTTCCGCTGAACGTGGAGTGCCGTTGATCGCAAGAAAATTGTAGAAATATGATTGATTTTGGGAACGATTCAGTAAACAACGAGAAAGATTATTCGTATGCATAAATTGGAGTTTGCACGGTTGCAGCAACCCTTCTCTGTCATTAATAATCGTTTTCAGAGCTTCATTGACTTATTCGCTTTCACCTTCTTCCTTGCGACGATGTACACAAGGTGCTTCGCTTCAATGGTTCCATTTTTCCTTTACATGAACAGGTATCCTCTATGGACGAAGTTCGCGCAAGTCACGCAGGAGTACATAATGTATATGCAAATCACCAATGTTTTCTTGGCAGTTGGAGGACGTCTCTTTGCTATATGTTTCCCTACCTCAAAAGTGACAGTCGTGAGTAACAATGCCTCGGAGTATTGGCGGCATCCTTTATGATTTGTTCCGTTTCAGCTTGCTGAGAAAATGAAGCGATGGCATATTCTAATATTACAAATTTTCCTACCTACTCTGGTCGTAATTCCGTTCTACATTTCATTTGACTTTCAATATGGTTTAAAAGGCATCACAAATCCGCTTCTACTGAGCACAGAAGATAAGCATTACGATGAGGTTGGTGTCTTCAAATCTCGTTCCTCCTCATTTACTGCTCCAGTGTTTTCAGTACATTTTCGGAGTTGGACTCGCATATCGAATTACAGCTTTCCTGCTTTGTTTATTCGGATACTCTTTACTTTTCTGTGAAGTGCGCAAAAAAGCGTGAGCATTTCTTACTCTTTCCCTTTCCTGGTACTCCTAACGTCAAAAGGCAATTCCCAATTCTTCAAGGCTACTGCATCATTGAAGTAGTTTAAAGTTGATTTTCTAGGAGGCGGAATGAAATAAACATCCTGATCCATGGTGGATGTCTGCTGCTGGCTTTAGCAGCCGTTTTGTCATCCAGCGTTTGCCGACGGTTCAGGATTGGCGAGGTACCGACTTATTCCTCAGGAAAATACTCTAAAAAGCCTCAAGGACATAAGTCATAGCACAATACTCTGTTGAACGAAAGAAACACGGCTCATTGTTGATGAGCTGTGTCGAGTACTGTCAAATTCGTCGTATCAAGCCGTATAGAATGATGGGAAGACAAAGTGAGTGGTGATGCAAATGAATTTGCGGACTCGAGCGTGTGCAGTAGCGTGACCTATATTCGGTATTCTTATTTTGCTCTATTTCATTTGTTACTTATATTAGTATCAGAAATGAGCAAAGCACAACGAAAAAAGTCGAAACTAAACAGTAAACACCATCACTTACGCTAATACTTACTTACTTGCTTAAAGTAGATGCTCAAGGTAGCCGATGAGACCTCTTAGAGTGTAACAGAAGTTTTTTTAAGCATTTTATGGCTTGCATTAATGCAAAACGCAAGATAACAAGTATAGCGTGCAGCGCGGTTCAGCTGCCGTGCACGCTGAAGTCTCAGCTGCCGTGCACGCTGAAGTCCTGAAATTCTTCAGCTTCATCGGCTGTCATCGTAACAAGGGATTAATTATAGCGTTTCAATGTTTTATGAGAACGGTTTTCGATGGAAGAAATTTAGATATTTATATTTTAGATATTTTCAATACGCAACATCAACGTTATAAAATTGCACAATTTGTTGAACCATTATGTTGCGACCATTATGTTGCGACTCTCTTTTTAGATTGCTCTTAGCCCATCTTTGGGTTCAATGTGAAGCGTTTTACAGGTACATGCTCTAATGCGATTGTTCTTCTTCACAACAATGCTCTGGATACCATGCACTAATATATTCGTGACTATATGTGTCATCACTTCGTTGCGGAAACGCCTTCTACATCCATTTACCGAGAACACGAAGTCAAGTGTGATATTCAACACAAAGAGGAGTCAACTTCGGCGCGGAACAGTGTAAACGGAATATCGAGCTCACAACAGCACTTTGCAGACCGTGTCTATCAGTGGTAATTGTTACAAATATAACCTTTCCAATACAACTCTCAGGGCCTAATTGGTGGTGCTGAAAGCCACAAGCACAGAATTCTGCTTCTTTTTTGATTCCTTGACTCAGTATAACATTTTTTTGAGAGTATAATCAGTGCCGCAATATATAGTGTAGAAGTCGGTTATAACCTTGAATCCACTGTTTGGGACTTTGTATACACAGCGATATGCATATGATGATATGAATGAAAACAGGAATGGCTGTTAATCCATACTACTGATGGGAATAGCCTCCTCTATCTTGCATCTCTTCTTCTTTTCAGTGCTGCAATTGTCGCTGAAATGTCGCTGAATAAGGGTCTTACAACGGTCATAATTGTGGCCGCGAAGTGTTCTGTAGTCACCGCTTCTGAGGAAACTGTTTCTTGTTACCCAGAAACATGCTTGTTGAGCTTTCAATGTCATTGTATTGTAGATGACGTGTATCTGCATAGTATAATATATATGTTTGTAAGGCGCACAAATAACGTTTGAAGCAGTAACGTATGCATGAAGAAGGCGAGAAGGGTCTTCGAAATTCACGAGTTCCAGTGACCAGTACGCGTTGACGGAGCTGACGAGTTGAATGCTTATGACGGCGCAAGCGCTTGCCTACACGTTATCTCCCTCTACCGCAATGATAGGACCATAATACATGGTGAGAAGAGCTAAAATGGCTACGATCGCTCATTACAGTGGCGAAAGATAGCAATGCGAAGGGATGGCGCAGCAAGGATAAAGTGGGCTTTCCTGTCCACTCTGTGCTAGATATCTCATCGGCATTAGCACGACTACTGCGAAAGTTGTGCAGCTCATTCTGTGATCCATCATTCGTTGTGGCGTAATCAGTTGATTTCCATGGTATTGAGATCGGATGGTAGATTTTCGAAGAATAATAGAGAGCAGCAGATATACAGCAAACACTGAACAAGTTTTCAAAACGCTGAATAATCAGAACCAATCCTAAGACCGTCCTACCATCTTAGCATTTCCGTTGATCTATGACTTTGTTAATAAATAGACACATTAATCACAAGTTGATCCTCCTTCCTTGCACGGAACCAAGCCTTTGGACCCTTTACAACTATTGCATCACTTGGTATATCGTGGTGTGATCGACGTCTTCATCCTCACTGTGCGAGCGTTAGACGACGAAACTGGTCGAATAGCACCACGCTGCCTTTTGCAGAGGAGAAAATCCAGGGAATCTCGGCGAAGATGTGAGCATAGCATAAGTAGCGAGTATGGCGGCAAGCTAACCATAACATCGTTGATCCAGAAAAACTGAAAAAAAACATTATGGCGGGAAATTTGGTTTATCCTACTTATTTATCATTTGTCACAGTAAATATCCTCACACAACTACCTGAATTGAGATCCACGTTAGGACTTCAGTATTATCTGAGAAAATTACGAAGACTTTCCCAATTTGCTGAACACACATGAGTAAACTGAATGCAAATACTATCAAGGTGTATAGGAAGAGCCTCTGAAACCACATGATTACTTTTCCATGGATAATCACATCTAGTTGCTTGTAACTATACTACAACATGTTCAATTTACCTTTTCATGATGTGCATGTTTCACATTCTCATTTAGTCCTGATAAACGGTGAAACTTATACATAAGAAGAACATTCAAGGTGGCGCTTATAACAGCGTAAATGAGACAAACTCCAAAATATATGTATCGACTGATCTGTGAAAAAAATGTTTTTGTTAATAATCATAAGATAAGGCTCTCTGGGATAGTGTTGTTTTAAAGGAATCATGTCAGTTCTGGATTTTTCTGTTGATGGAGCTTGCAAGGGAAATGGGAACGCGGTCTTAGTCTAAAATTTAGCCTACGAGTAGGCTCTGGCACCTGATCCAGATTTTCGCGATCAGTTAATCGGTTCATGCCACGCGGAGAAACCATAAAACAATTTAGAGCACATTCCTTGAAATTACTAGAAAACATGCCAGGCACGTTGCGTGGTTATTATCCCAGTTGATTCACCCCAACGCGGTTATATGCTTTTAAATGAGGTAGGTGATGCAGTTGCTATAATAGCAGTATCAATATATTAGAGGTTAGAGGGACCTCTGTAATCTTTTTGTAATCTATTCCAAATGGACGGCTGTGTAAGTACGTAAACCCAAACCGATCACAATTTCGTGGAAAACCCTTTGACACACTAGGAAACTTCAACATTTCATCGTCCATGCAACACAGGATTTATTAGGAAGAAGTGTCTCATGGGAACGCGTTAACATCGCTATAAACTGAATGCTAATTACTTACCACATCTATATGTTTCTCAAGGCTGGTGAATGTGTACGAACCATCGGAATTGCGCACATAAGTCATCTTCGCGCCAATCGTGTGGGCAATTGCACCAACCGCTACGAAGTATTGAGAAGCAATCGCTATACAAGTACTGCGTGTTGTCCAGATCTGTGAAGATGTCATAACGAGAAATGAAAAGAATGACCGTGGTTCCCCTACTAATTGTTTGAAATTATTTCCTATATACAGATTGTTATGATCGTTATTTCATAGGTAATATAAGGAGACTGCGTTTGAGGCATTCAACAGAACAGGGAAATTCCAGCGTTGGCTCGCAAAAAAGACTTAGAAAGAACACATACGTATTTCCAGTTCAGGGTTGCGTGTATTAGGGTGGTAAGAAAGTCTTGAGCCGATTTGTTTCGAAAGTTCCAGAACTTTTGACTATTGATCGGTACCCATGACCTACCATGTGGTAGTTGTAGACCAAACTCGGGGCTTCTCCATAATAGGCATATATGGCCAAACTGCCTTCCCTAACTTTAATTATGACGTCAATTCCACAAGAGGTCGTCCTAGCCAAAATCAGTTTTCCTTCATTGCTCACACCGAAAGGAGTTTCTGGAGTACCTTATTACTGGAGATGAGAGTTGGGTCCTCTTCGGTTCTAACACGCATCGTGCCATGTGGCTACGTCGAGGAAAAGATCCGCAAAATCGCACCCCCACCCAAACAAGTGTTTCCTTTGCCACCTCTAGAATTCGCTAGGAATGTTGTATTACGAGCTGCTCACGCAAACACACACAGTCACCGGTAGCACTTACGCCAATCAGCTCCAGAAAGTTGCGGATGCTGTTCGAGAAATACGGCCGAAACGAGTTTCTTGTACACCGCCGCCATGGTGACACTAGGCCCCAATTAGACAAAAAGACCTAGTGAAAAATTGGAGGAGCTGGGCTAGGTCACGGTTCCCCATTCACCCTATTCTCCTGACGTTGCCCCTTCCGACAACCACTTATTTTGCTCATTCAAGGAATTCCAAGCTAAGAAAAAATTCACCAAAGTTGACCATGTTGAAAGAGAGGCCAGCGATTTCATTAGCTCCCAGTCTTCCCAGTTCTAGGGGAAGGAGACTGCTGACCTGCCCATTAGGTGGGACACTGCAGTGACTAACTATGGTTATCATATTGTTGAGGAAATTCCCCTGGGTGCTGAGTAATAAAAGAAAGCACAAAAAAGTCTAAAACGGCTCAAGACTTTCTTACCACCCTAATATTTACCTTCTCATAATGTTGCCCTAGGCAAACAGCAGAATATCTATTAAACGCTATGATCAGATTGCCAATCATATGCACAACAAAAGTATAGCCACTTGTCGTCACACAGAATGATGCAACATGTTGGCATTCCGGTCCGAGGCCAAGCTGTCTCTTTATACGCAGGAAACCGTTGACGAATATAGAGAAAACATCAGCAAATCCTGCAAATGTGCACATTGTGCTACAAATCCTCATTTCCACTTTTTGGCATCAAACATCCGCGCGAATGAAAAACAAGTACTCATTCGGCATGAAACGCCTCAAAGAATGAGAAGTTGGAGTTTTACCTCAATCACATGACCAGTTTTCCTCATGCTCACATTTCGCTTCCTAATCTCTACGCTTGCAGCTTCTGATTTCAATTTCAAGTGCTCTTTTCGCGATTGATTGTTCTTTTGTCATCGATATGGTATGTGCGTTCGTCTTTTGGTATTTCTGGTATTATATCGCACCAGGAATAAATATAGAAAGAGCTCCACCCAATATACATATTTCAAGAATCAAATGACATTAGGAGTTGCTACATGAAAAATCGCTTTCACCTAGACAAAATTTGGGTGGATAGGCTAATACAAGTGTACAAAATATGTATTTGATCAAAAGCAGAGTACGCGCTCATTTTCGTGTTTTTCATGACTTCTGCATGACTTGCACTGTCCGAGATCGCTGATCACAAATACATATGTATGTAGTACACAGAAGCACAAAAAGCCAACTTTCCTATCTTTCGTTTATGGAAGCGTTTCCTCAGCGCTTGTGTTGACCAACTGACTGATACCTCGAACACAGTGGGACGCTGTCAGTACTAGACTAGTAAATGCATGCACTATGAATCGTGCTGCAGATTGATGTCCCGTCCTAATTCCCTCGAAGTAAAAGCTCAACGACAAATTTTCTCGAGGTTTTTCCAGAGAACCAAATGAAGCAATGTTTTGAGGTCCTTATAATTCCTATCACGTAGAACAAACATAAACATGGAAATAAGGATAGACTCTGTTTTAATGGGAATTTTCAGATAGATATGCAGATCGTATTACTGCTGCTGTTCCAGCAATAAAATCACCAATGCGACAATGCTTCACTGCTTTGTAGGTATGCTCAGCGATAATGGAAACTTTGTTGAAGGTCCAGAGGGGAACTCAGAAGAAAATTGCATTGCTGGATTCCTTGAGTACATACACACTGTTCGTAACATTCTCAATTTGAATAGTTCATTCTTGAAACTGTATACTAATCTTGTCGATTACTAAATGATTAATGACCAGCACCTGCGCCTCTCATCATAACTGGACAAGTGCGTGTTTCCTTGACAATGTAATATTCCAGGAACGAAGAATTAGAGGACAACACCTAATTACGATTACCACTCGTGATTCTTGAGAAATTTACTCAAATCGACAAAGAGGGAGAAGAAATCTGGAGGAAATATATAGTATTTCTTCTGTGCTATATGGGTTCTTATACGAACACGTTCATTCCAGGCTAACGTTTTGCCCCAAGGTCGTCTTCGAAGTGTGAAAATGGTCCAATTCCATCTCTTTACTTTAAACCCACAAAGACCTCACACCCCTTTATTGAACTGTAGGATTTCACCATAGTTCCTCTGAATAGCGTTTTCTGAAACGATTACTGCTCGTTTCGGAAAATCCTTTCAAAAATTTCGTTGATTAACCCTCGTGGTCATTAAAGCGGATGGTGACGTGTTTGGTGAGGTGAAAACTTGTGTGAAGTTCTCAAGATTCGCCGCATTTGGAAGCTTAAGCACGAGCTGTACTAGATGGAATTAGATGTTTGCGGGAATAGAAAAGATCGCAAATGCACTGAGGATTTTGTTGAGGCGTAGTAACGTATTCAAAATCGACGGTCCTGTATGAGGTTCTATTTTCAAATGTTCTTCGCCAACCAACAGCCAGGAAGTGGTCGGTTCCGGCTCCCTCAAAAAATCGCTTCAGAAAAGGAAGGAATGTGGCACAGTGCGCACATTGAGTGCAGTCCTCACACTGCAGCATAATGCTACTCTTTTGTGCTTCCGAGTGATACGGTGTTATTTTTGCTGTCTTTCAAAACAGCCTTTGCGTCTTGTTCTTGTTCTTGCAGCTATCGACAGCTTTCCTAGGGCAGGAGTTTGGATTGATTTGCTCTTTTGACTCCGAATGTAGCACAAACTAGTGTGTCCCTTTGTTTCTTATTTTGTTGAAGAGGGAAAACTTTTAACAACGTATTGACAAGAACGCACGAGGAGGCAAACAACTAGAGAGGGAGGAAAGGACATGACCACGAGATAAATATTATCTGGGATTAGAACGTAATGAATTAAGAAGAAAATGAGGAAAAAGAACGAGAAAAAATCAAGGAATCTAGCAGTAATGGGTGTGACGCGTAATTTCCGGCCGCGGCGTAGTTCCAATAGTGTAGCTTCTGTAGCACGGGTGCTCCACTCATCACCATTGCGCATATAACAATCTTATTCACACAACTCAGAGCAGAAACTCATCCCACAAGCCTCATGTCAGCTAGGGCAGAAACCCTACTATGTAGTTGTCATGACAGAAATACTACGTTGTTGACATTGCCCTAATCAAAATACCGAAGGTTTCTTTTAGAATATCGTATTCCATGGGATAACAACAAGAAAAATCCAGAAGCTGTCGATTGAAGTACCTCAAATCCTTCGTGGTAACCGCAATATTTTGTACTTAGGTAGACAAGCGTACTTATATGAGAGTAGTGCTTAGTTAACGAGGGAATCTTTTGCCTCCCCTCTTTAATGCATTTTGTACGAATGAATTCTATCAGAGTTTTTACGACAGCTTAGCCTATTACGAAGGAAAGCTGGAGGTGTTGTAATTATGGCATAAAAAATGATTATTTCTCACTGCTAGCTCACTTTTACTACCGCTAAAATTAATAGGCAATTAATTTCGGTCTATTATATTCTTATCAATACTGCCTGATCACACCGATATCAGAGAAAGTGTAGCTATGTGAAGATCGAACAAAGAATGAAGATGACTAGTATTAAACACAGTGAGAGTCATTATCGAATGAGGCTTTGAGACAGCAGTATCATTGAAAGAATGAAGAATAAAGGATTGAGAACCTACCGGTAGCGACGAATATCAAATAAAATGCTGTCTTGAAAACCCTTTGTTTGGATGTAATTATCACAAACAACACAAAACAATAGAAGAATACTGAAAGAACTTCGAATACAGTTTGTGGAACGTTTACTGCCATGTTGATGCCTGAAAAAAACCTCATAGCTACTCATAGATGCTACTAGTTAGTGATTCAGAGCATACAACGTGAAAAAGCATGAAATTCAAGTGAGCTTTATATAGACAACGCGAACCTCAGTCTCAATGACGTTCTCATGCGTGCTGAACTCATTCATGCTCACTTTGTAGCCTGATTACTCATGATGAATGCAAATTTTGACACGTCATTTCGAAAACACCGGGACTTCAGAAGGCTTTTTTTTAGCTGGAGCAGCTTAGGGGAATATTTGTGTGCTGAAACTTGGCGTCATGAAAATTAAGTTATTCTAACTTATTTTAACTGAATGCAGCAATAATGCCAACACGACGACAGAAATTGGTACTGCATTCGGTGAACTCGTCGTCGAGTTTGCATTCTTGCGTGTCACGTGATTCTGAGGGCGCTTCAAAACGGCTAACAGGCTTTCGCAACTACAACTTTGTATTTATAAGGAACTACAATAGTGATGATTATGCAAAGAACCATAGTAATTTCTGATTGCAAATTGAGAAAGAGCAGCTGACCAGTTTGGTAATGAGGCGAGGGAATTTGCATTTGCCATCTGCCTTAAATACCTCGCTTTAATATCTGACTCGATTGGATTCGAAATAAAATATCTGACTCGATTGGATTCGAAATAACGA
>KN729673.1:0-16037 GCA_000816745.1 Ancylostoma duodenale | reverse complement strand
TTTTGCTGGTGTACTGTAAGGGAATACCTGCTTTCTCTACGCAATTTTCTTATTTTTTGCTTTTTTATTCGACTTCAGAAGCTTCACTAGGATTGAATCCGTACTTCTCGTTCAATTACCGAAGATATCCGGGTCCCTAGTGAAATAAATTGAGTGAAATTATTACATGTCAAAAGCGCAGTCCTACGAAGGAGTGGTCGGACTTATCTGGCAACATTTACTTTCACTTTTTCATTTTTATCTTGCACTATAGGCACATTTAAGCATTCACACAGAAATTTATTGAATAGGTCCATGCAAGAGGTACCCAAATAGTGTGTTGACCAAATACTGCGCTAGATTATTTTATTTTCAAGTGTTCGATTCCGAATGAGTTGAAAATTGGAAAGTATGGAAAAGTGAAAGCTCCCCTACACCTCTAGGGGAAAGAAGAAATGAGGCTGTACAGTCCTAGGTGACTTTCTTCAAAAGATTTATCGATATGGCGCAAGTGTTTGTGAGCAGACCACCACAATTGATTTAACTAACTACAAGATGGCTGAAAAGTATGTATTGGCGCGTTGTTAAGTTGATATTTATCTGACGTTCATTTATTCCGAGAGGAAGCAATGGCCAAGATTATGGTCACTTAGAAACAAAGTAACTTTAATGGAATTTTCCACCAAGTCTGGATTTCTGTACACGGAGGAAATAGATATTGACTTTCTGGGACGCCCACGTACCTAAATTCTCTTTAACAAAGGATAAAAGCCTCGGAGCACTCCTGATCGTGACATACTCGACTGTTCTGTTTCCGTGGGGAGGTTAACAATCAGCACCTTCTCCTTTTTGGACTATTCAAAATGAAAAGGATGAGAACAAATTAGGTTAGGGTGACCTGCGGCGCATCGCCATTTCTGTGACCGCTCGTTTAAAGCTTGTTTGAAGGCGAACTGAGAACAGTTTGAGCAGCTTATTTATATAATGTTATATGAAGTATTTTTCTTTTATCGCTTCGAAAAATCCACTCTGATAGCACATATTTTCGAAATTTCAGAGTTTTTGGCCTCGCCAATACTTTTCAGCCACCCTTTATAATATTGGGCTGGGCAATGAGTTCGTGCGGGTTTTTCTTCAACTTGGTTTTTTAATGGGTCTTAAACTTCAATCGTTTACATGTCATAGGTCATTTTGTAGCTCATGCTTTACACTTTACGAGTGCTATAGCCGATTCCTTAAATACCCGCTCTACCTTGTTTTCTATAACGTGGAATGCGACCCTCCAATTCGACAACAGCGAAAATCTCTGACAACTCCTAATCTACTACTTCACTTGGTGAGCAAATGCAGCTCAAGCGGTTGTGGACGTGAACGACGCCTATACATAGAGCTTTGCTGCTGAAAGTGCAGGGTGGAAAAGGATGTCCGCTCCAGAGAGCTCAATTTTTATCTGTGAGATGCCCCTCATTCTTAACGCGCAGTTTGTGAAACAGTGTGCCAATTATCCGCTGGATTTTGCTCTAGACTTAAAGAACAATCACTATGAATGCTTAATCTCTGCATAACCCAAGTTCTACTGATTCCCCTTGTGAATGCGATTTCGTTGCCCATAGAAAACCGCACGGACTTATTGCCTAACCCAATACAACCAACATAATGTAATATGAAGATAACCTAACTAGTTAATTGTCTTTGTATAAGCTCTGGAGCTGGTATTATCACCAAGTCCTCTCAGAAAGGTCTCAGAAAAGACCTCCCATGTTCCCATGTCTAGTCTAGGCTCGAGAATCCACTCATTTTCGAGTTGAATATGAGCTTACAATGAATAATCAAATGATTAGTTGAAAGGAGGAGTTTTCTCCTAAGAACCACATCACCTTTCAGGGTAAGGCCTGCTTATTATACTAGGCCGCACGAATTCAAAA
The DNA here is from genome assembly GCA_000816745.1 of Ancylostoma duodenale. Taxonomy (NCBI): domain Eukaryota; kingdom Metazoa; phylum Nematoda; class Chromadorea; order Rhabditida; family Ancylostomatidae; genus Ancylostoma; species Ancylostoma duodenale. The sequence goes on along the minus strand of KN729673.1, from coordinate 14,133 downwards.
AGATTTTTTTCTTGCGAATGTCCTCCTATTATGCACCTGTAGCATTTTTGCGTGAGTTTTTCATTCATTTTTATTGAAGCAGCCGTCTTTTATCGTCATTTACTAAGAAACACGTCTCGCTAAAAGAAAACCATGTATAGATAAAGCTGTACACGGAGCTTTTATTTTTTGGCTTCCAAATCATTAAATTAATTGAATATGCTTCATTTTTTATTGCCAGCACTCTGGTTCCGACTGTAGGAATTGTGACAGTTACCCGGTAGCGGGATTCATACACGTTCCCGAGAAGGCCCCCGAAAGCACTGTCAGCTTTTCACTCCTCCAGAGCGGCCGAGTTTCCTGAGCAAGATGTGTGAGTGTTGCGCTTTTTGTTTCACCTTGTCATACCTAACCCAGGATCGCTCGACGAAAGGCACTAACTCTTGCCCGGAAAACTCGTCCATTTTAGAACGGTGTAACACAATATTCATGGAGACGTTCATATTCATATCCGCCTCCGTTTTCACTTTTACTTTTATGGAACACACATCATTGCTGCTCTCTGGGAAATGTTAGGGAATGCATGATGGCAGTACAGTAGCGTTAATGAGGAACATGAACTGGATCAAAAACAGGCTACAGCTTTCGTTCAGCTAGACATTTTTCCAGGTAAATGACAGTAACAACAGGTGGCTGCTCGAATAAAAGCAAATCGAAGAACGAGCCTAAAAGTGCTGCAGGTGTACATTGGAAGAACATTCTCAAAATAAATTCTGAAAATTAGTACGGCCTGATGTAACATGCAGACTGTACACTGAATTGTGATGTAGTTCTTAAAAGAAAACTGCTGCTTTCAACTAATTTTTTGAATACTGTGAGTTAGCTCATTTTAAATTTTAATGTGAGGAGTATGTCCTCAAGATTAAGCCGTGGAAAATGTTTTCTGAGACCTTTCTCAAGGGACACCTGATGCACTTGATAACAATATCGGTTTCAGAGCTTGTATATTAACGAATTTACCTTATTAGGTTACCTACAATACTAGGTGGTAGGTAATCGGACCAATGAAGGCTGTCTGGTTGCAATCCCTCGCAAGAAGTACACCATAAAACTGAAGCTTCGGAAGAAAGGCAGCCGGGGTTGGCAACTAGCAAATGGTCAGATAGACGTCCTAAACTCATGGTTCTTAAATTTTCGAGACAAAAAGATAAATCGTGACTCGCCACGCGATGGCTTAAGAGGTTGAAAATCAACTCTAAAAATTTAAACACGATTGGTATTGGGATGTTACATGGACAAGGGATTAAATACATCTTGAAGCCATTTTGGTAGGACTGCTATATGCTTGATATTATTCTAGGCTCTGGGGCCTGTGTAGACGTATGAGAACTCCCTTTACTAGGTCATCTACATGGGTTAACGGTTAGTTAGCCATCTAGGAAGTGTTGTGTACATATGGAAAGTTAGTCCATTCGTTCGGGGGCCTCCCGTCTGTGCTTAGCCTTTGGAGGTATTTTAAATTTCAATCGCATGACTGCCGTTCCGGGCATGACCTTACAATGGATTACTACAACGGTTACTCCCCCTCCCCTCTACCGTCCCCAAGTACAAGAAACCACAGCAGTCGAGGTCCGCGGAACGCTCTACATCACATGCAACGTGGCACTCTAATTGTCTGCGCATCTACAAATCTCTTTGACATCCTTGATTCTCCAGATTCCCGTAAACAGATGATGTTGCACGCGCATCATCCTGGAGCATTCCGTATGTTGGTTAAATGTGATATCGTATGAGGACTCTCCAATGCTGCGAAAATCCTATTTAAACTCGACTGCCTTATGTGCACACATCCACACACTGAATCCACATTTTTCAGATCCTCTATGAAGGAACCATTCAAATTTTTCCGACCATGGGAAGACACCATACCTCCTGTGCGAGTATGTGCTCCAGTAATAGTGTGGCATCTGCTGCCAAGTACTTCTAGCTCCTTTACCCTGCCGGAAAACCCGCCCAATATTATGGGACTCTCACCATGCTCATCAGATTCGACAGAGATCTCACCAATTCCAGCACTGCCAACAAAACGGCAATGTGTACGATGCAAGTGTGCATTTTGTCGTATGCGGTGAGTTTTACAGCTTGACATTATTGATGAAGTAATCGTTTGTATTAGGTTGGTCCGAAAGTTCTGCACCTAATTTCATATTTTTTCAAAGAATCTCAAGTTCATTATGAATAGATATCAATCAACAAAATAATCACCTTCACAATCCATGAGGTATGGCCAACGCTTTACCACAGCTTCAGCCCCAGAAGGCAAGAACTCTGGCAGCTGCGAGTCCAACAACCTTGAAATCTCACTTTTCGGCTTGGTCCGATCATCAAATTTTATTTCTCGTGGGTGTACCTTCAGGGCTCCGATCAAGTGGTATTCTGACGATGATAAGTCAGGAGAATAAGCAGGGTGTGGTAGAACTTCCCAACCTAATTCGGCAATTTTCTGGCGGGTAAGCTTTGCCATGGGAGCTCGGGGGTTGTCATGAAGTAGAGCAACATGGTCGATTTTTCCCCGCTCCAGGCGAGCTGCGTCTGCCAATTTCTGTAGTGCAGCTAGGTGTATCCTACAGTTCACAAGTAGTGCCATTTCAATTCAAAGTCTATGGAATTCTAGATCCTAAAAAATATCTTGGTGCAGAACTTTCGGACCAACCTAATAGAACTTGTACGAATGTCAGATTTTGAAAAAATCATGTAAGGCAATTTTACTAGACGTATTATAGGACAAGGTTTTTTTGTAATATAACATTTATTTTCTTTTAAACGGGAATATGATAGGAAATTGCATGATTTCGTCCTGGTTAATTTTTTTCCTTGATAATTTCGTTCTGCAATCAAAAACATTTCTAGAACTAAAACTATAGAAATTTATGTCCCACGTGGGGGCGGCAACTGCCACTACTGTCATTTCTACTGAAACATTGTAAATGTATTCATATGAATTTAAATATTAGCGGTGTTGGCCAATGAGATGGAAATAACCCCTACCAGAAGAGATACCCGGAAGGAATTTCAAAAGTAAAAATCTACATAATTCCAGAAAAGCTGGAGAAATGCCAAGTGACCACCCTGTACATGTCTGTGATGTCCCCAATTGTGGAAAAACGTACAAGAAAACGAGCCACTTGAAGGCTCATCTGAGGTACTTGCTCCTTCTTGTCAACTTATTCTTCTATAAAGAGCAGAATGACGTATGTGTATACCAGTAATTACAAATTAACTCCCAAAATTCATCTAAAAAAGTTCTCAGGAACTTATAAATCTTCCGCTGATCCATCATGTGAATTTAGATCACATATTGGCTCGCGACCATTCGAATGTCATTGGTGGCAGTGCGGAAAGAAGTTCTCGAGATCGGATCAACTACAGGTATGATCACTTTGGTCCCTATTTGTTAAGATTGATTCCATGATTTCTATTCGATTGGTAGAGCGGTGGAGAAAGGGCAGGCAAAGTGCCTCTCTCCCCGTCTGTGTTCTCTCTATGTTTGCGAGTTCTTTCGCCGCTTCGACAAAAGGTAATGGAAGCAAAGAAAGAACATAGAAAAAAAGCACCCTAACTCCAAGTACACCACTGTCGTCTGCAACTAACCCCTGCATGGAGTAAAACGGCTTACTTCCCCTTGTTGGGTGATAAACAAAATCGACAGAGTGGTGAGCGTCGGATGACTATAGGCCTGTAGTTGCAGAGACAAAAAAGAGAAGTACTCATGGAAGCACAAAGCCTTACGCTCCTAAAAAACATGACTGAGAAGGCCATAGTAAATAAAATCAATAATCGATTTCAGCGACATCTTCGCGCACATACTGGCGAACGACGACACACTTGCCCTTCGTGTGGAAGAAGCTTTGCCCGCTCCGATCACTTGAAACAACACCAAACTAGCCAACACACCATGGAGGAAAGAGTAAATGGATGATCGCTCAATAAGTAAAGAATGCATAGAATATGTACATTAGAATTTTTGTTCTGTAATGTTTTTCCACGCATTTTGTAATTGACTGTTGTATACTACAAGGACAAAGTATGAGTAAAATAGAGTTCTTGCCTTCTCGCTATGCCAGGTCAGCGACAGCCTTCAACACAAGTAGGAAAGCGATGTATAGTCCTTACACGCAATCGGCGGAAAATTTTCGAGCGCGCCCAGCATGCGACGCGTGCGTGGCGCGGCCCTCTTCTGGGGCCGTCCGGTCTATATCGGTCAGCCACAGGCCTCTCACCGTCAAATAAACTTCAACTAAAGAAAAAAATGAAAGAAAAACATTCATATGGGCCAAAAATCTGACGAACGAAGGGGACCGCTGCCGCAAACGGGCCGCGCCGCGCACGCGCCGCATGCTGGGCGCGCTCGAAAATTTTCCGCCGATTGCGCTTAAGGACTTTACTGAGATGCACTGTACAAACAGAATCGGTTACTTCCATCAACGAACTTCTATTTGAGTCGGTAATGCGGAAAATGATTACATAGCAAGTGTATGTGTATGTAATAAACTACAAGTATGTATCTCCTTAGGTTTACTGCCCAGCTGGTCTCCTGATCACTTTGAATCATACTCCATAGAACACTACCCTTTCCTTCACAGTTCGAAAGAACCGAAATCATCTGACAGCAACACACGTGCTCCACATCATCGAAGGCATTGAAAATTCTATCGTCAGCAGGTAAGTGCAGTTGTCAAGTACTGGAACAAAGCACCGCACCACGATAGTGCCAATCACATGTGGGTAATAAAAATCATTTTGTTTAGTTGAAAAAGAAGATTGTCCAGTGCCAGTTCCTTTTAGGTCTCTTCGCCTTACTTCACAGCGTCGATTTTCCTCTGAATGTCTTCAATTGATCACCTCACCCTCGAAAAAAAAATCCAAAATCAAATAATTTCTGCACTAGAAGGGTTCTTTCACATGTGCAACCGGAAGTAGGGATAGGATGATCTACATAACCACAGTTCCTTTTTCGTACGCTCTGGCAGCCATACGGGTAAGACCAAAAGATTACGTACGGGAAAACCAAAAGATGCCAACACTACACACAAATTCCAGTAAGAATCCCTTGCAAAAATTCACATTTCATGGAATCTACAAGCTCCCTTCAGCGAACTAGAGCCAATGAGTTAAACGGAAATAGGGAATCAAAACTTCGCGATCACGGTGACGGAACGCGATCAGACGAAGAGATTGGTGTAACCCAAGAACTACTGATGTAATGAAATCTTTCCTAGTAAGGCAGCGTTATTTTGGAAAGTGCATCAGCTTCGAACTAGAAAAAATGACAGAGATTCATGGAGTTCTAGTTCAACACATCAAACGCTTGTAGTGAACAGCTAACAGAAGGGTTTCTACACACAGTAGGTAAAAGTACCTGGTAGGGAATGAGATGCAGCTTAAATTCTGAGTAGTTTGTTTCAATTCGCAGAAGACCTTACATAAAAATGCATTTTTGCGTGATTGTCTTAGGAATATTCATTTCGAAAGAATTTTCATTGAATTATTTGTAATCGGGACAATCCATCGGAATCAGGCGGATCAACGCAGCCATTGATGCCATATTCGCTCACTTCGTGCTCAAAGTATCGGATGTGGTCTTTGACACCGTAGTGGAGATAATACCCATTACTGAAAGGCTACCAACAAATGATTCCCAACAAACAGCGACTGAACTAAATCCAACTAACCTGCAATTGTTGTCTTCAAACATCGGTGTGCCCTCACATATCCGAAAAACCGAGTTTGCTGTCATATTTGAAGGGAACCAGACTTCCGTACCGTGATGATACGGTGAGTGGTTGAAAAGTGAGATGCATGAGCGCGAAAACACTTGGAACGCGCAAGCTGGCAGGTGTGCGACCTGGAAAAGAAAGGTCGTTCTAAATATCACTATGACACACAACTGATAAACAATATAAATCGCACAACTATACGACTGAACCACTTAAACTTGCTTGCAAAAAAGAGGTAGAAATTCAGGGTAGGCAAGATGGCTTCTGCACAGATACAAAGAGGCTTCCTACTGGATTTCTTCCAAGCGTAGAGTGAAACTCACCAAGTCATATTTATGAACAATTCGCCAGCTGTTTGGCACCAGTCTATTATGTGTCTCGGCATATTCGAAATTACCGACTCGCGGTTGTCCAAATGTAATCAAATGAATCCTAGAAGAGACAGATTGACATTTTGTTTTAGATAGAGGCCATTGGAAATCATTCTCCATGAAAATTCGTTGGAAAGGATTTCGCTGAAAGTAAGAATGTTGCAGCACAAAATTCACGAGCTAGCAGAACAAAAGACAGCAAAGCAATCCGATGACGCTGCATGGTGAAAACGAAGGAAGCACATGTATAATGCGAATCGAACATTTCACAAGTTAAACTGAGCAACTGAGAGCCTAGATGTGGCCTACATAGCTGCATGTGCTGCGAAAATTACAGCGACCGAGATGGACCAGGACATAGTAACGTTCGCTATGACGACACAAACAAAAGCGAACATATCTTGATGGATTCCCAAGGCAAAGCTGGAAAGATAACAATGGAAATGTTCAAAAAAGGACTTGCCTACCTGTCTTTCAGAACTGGATTTCTGTGAGCAAAGATTGTAGAAGCTAGACTAGCCAGAGCGCCACCAAGAGAATGTCCAGTGAACATTATGGAATAGTTTGGATAGGTCTAAAATTGCCATGCTTAATTGGTTCATTCTACTCAACAGTTTAAAATGAGCTTTTATGGGATTACGTATTCCCAAAATAATATCAGATATTGCACGAAATACAAAGGCTCATTCTATATGTTAGGTTTTCCTGTGTTGATCATTACTAACACAACTTCACTCGGAAAACTATAAAAATAGAGTTTTCCCTAATAATGAACTTAATTCACCTATGTGGAATAAACCCACAGCTCGTAACTTCCTAACCACTGCGTTCATTTGCTTCCAGACTGCTTCCAATGCTACGTAGAAGTAGTGCTGAACTGAACCACCGGCGCGAAGCTAGAAAGCTACCATTAGACGGGAATTAATGGAACGCTAACAGTGGAAAGGTACCAACAACAATGAGCAGTAACCAATTGTAGGAAAAATAGCACCAGATCACCTTTCTCTTCGGTTCACTCATACTTTCAATGAGTTCAGTGATCAGCTGAATTTTTGTACGCGTTCCACGAAAAGCAACAATGATCCAGCCATCGCGCATTGCCACATATCCCCAGCACTTGAAAGTAAGCACATGCACAGCAACAGCTGACGTAGTATATTATGAGTACAGTTAATATGGAGGAAAAAAGGATCATACCTCATCTTTGATGTAATCGCAAGGCAATGTTATCCTGTAAACCAACGATGCATTGTGCTGTCTCAAGCAAGGATTCGGGTCTTCTGCATAGGCTGCCGCTGTAACTCACTCACTATTATGCTATAAAATTCACAATATTTTTGAGTAGAGCATTTTTACTTCTCGATCAGGGCAATTTGAGCTACTTAGGTCGGGTAGCGGTCATGAGGAACGATAGGTCGTACCTGCCGCCATCTGCACCGCATATCCCGTGTAAAGGTTGCCACACCCATTCTTTGATTCACGACTAGATCGAATGTAGATTCTTAGAGTTTAGGAAAAAAATATAAAAGCTGGTGAAGAATATTTGTCACACTTCAATAAAAATCAAACTTTATCTGCTTTCGCCTTACTAAATTTCGTTGAAGTAGGTCGTAACCATCTTTAATACTGGAGGATAATTAAAAACACGAGCAAGTTTTAGCGCTTGTAGATCTCTATATCTATCTAAGGGGGGGGGGGGGCTACAATTGCACGGGATATTGACACACGAGTTCATAGCAGACAATTATTGCAAATTACCGTTCTTCCTGGCATACATCCTTCAGGTGAATAGCGAGATAACAGAAGTCCAAGTTGTAATTTTATTTACTGTATCAGTTACATTCAAGTGTATTAATAAAAGATCTTCCATGAATAACCATCCTCAGAAGAAAAAACGAATGAGTACAAGTGTTACACAACAATGAGTGCAAATATTCTCTTGGTGCCAGATAGGGAAGCTGGCAACAGTAGGTGCTAAGATATGTGGATTGCGATTTCTACCCCTACGCTTATTCCCTTCCCAATTCCCCCTTTTCCTCCAATTCTTTCCAAGCTCTGCTCCTAATTGTATTGGCTACAGACTTAGACGAACCCGGAAAAGCATCAGCGTTCTTTATCCCATGTGTTACCATTGGAACAGCACCCTGGCACGAAAGCGGACTATGTGGGCAGATGGGCAGTAGAACGTTAGTAGTGTGACCTTTACACTCTTTTCCTGATAGGCAAATTGCTTTCTCAGGTCAAGTGGGAAAGAACTTTTAATTATGCAGGTACGAAACGTGAAAGGGCCAGTGCAAAAAAAAACCGACCAATAAGCAAAGTAGGACGAAAAAAGGTTGGGTAATGCAAGTTACATAATGAAAAATGGGCATACCAGCAAAATCGAACACCCACAGGGCTTGATGAAGATTGAATACTGGGCCCTCACTCTTCACTTCAACACGGTTTGTTGTTCGTTCATTAGCGACGGCATTCAGAAACAAGGAATACAGGAGCGGTAGCATAAACGACATTGAGTATAATCCCCTAAACATCTGCGGTTATGTCAACTGGTTGCTAAAAATGAGATTTAAATCAATAGAAGAGTAAAATAGGTAATAGAAATAGGTTTAAAACGACAAAGAGAATGAAGGGAACACGGTAAGTCTTAAACTGGACAAAGGATACGAACGAACGCAAAGCCGGCGCCAGATCGATATCCGCAGTCGATAACAGCTGATACTCGAACGCAGCGTTTTTTCTTGGGAGCCAGCAGATGTAACTGAAACCACACGTCTTGCAGCAAAATCTTTACCAGATCATAGAACTACTCATACCGCAGAGGCTTTAGAAGGATAAACCAAGCAGCTGCATTTAAAAGGAGAAAAAAGAAAGAAAAACTTGTTCAGCGGACAAGTTTTCCATCAAAATCTCGTTTGACAACGGACCAAAACTAATTATGCCTACATAGATCAAAACAAGCATCGATCAAATGAATTAGAAAAACAATTAGTTACTGAACAGGTGAAAAATAATAAGAAATAGGGAAGAAGTAGATCCTCACCACTGTTCGTCATGAAAATTATAGATACTGAGCCTAGAAAAAGATTAACAGAAATGAAAATATGTATTTACATAGATGCAGTTTTACAGATTACCCGAAATGATGTGCAATTGTGCGTGAGTCAGACGTGAATTTACGGTCCCTCCCGGAAATGTGAGGACTAAAAGGAAAGTTCTGGTGTTCATTGCACTTCCCACTTCGGGTTTTCATAGCAGAATGTCGGCACGTTAAGTTAAAAATATTTCATCATTTAATGCCAAGGGAATACCACCCCCGTTGCTACGCGTGCGAGAGGACAAAAAACTCGCGCAGAGTTGCATATATGGCATACGCCATGTTATCCCAGTAGTTCTTTTTTCGATAGCTCTCAATATATGAGAACCATTCTTCTCTAATATTTCGGAGGGATCTCTGAATTTCCATTCTGGAGGAATGGAAGAATTGTGGTATTTAGTCATGTTTGGTAGAGTTCAGTGTTCCGGACCCGTTCGCACGCTCCACACCATGGATCGATCGAGAATCGAAGCAGTGAGACCAGTGGAGTGTGTGGAGGCGCAGACAACCACAGTGCTGAGGCACAAGCTGGCCGGGCGCGTTCTAATGGGTCCGAATCACTGGAATCTCCTTTGGGTAAAATTGACGAAAAGCATATTAGGCACGCAGGGTGGCATCATCCGTCTTTGAAAAAAATAAAAATGTGTTTTTTATGAGGAGATTTTTATGTGAGAAAGTGCAGATTTTTACGGAAAAACCTTATGGCCGACCGTCATGTAGGAGGGGTGAAAAAAGGGATTTTCACTGGAGCATACTAGTGCTTCATCGCGGTAGAACAATACCCTATCGGGTACTGCTACTTGCTACCCATCGAACATTCTCCTTATGATGATCACCTCTGAAGTTTGGAGCCGTTCTGAACGGAGAAAGAAATCTTGATAGGTCGCCTCGTAGTATTTTCCGCCCACTATTTGAACATCTACTGGGAGTTCTGGTTTCAAAACAGTCCATATTTGTAGACACGGTTAATTAGAAAAAAGAAAAAAAAAAAGCAGAAAAGACCTTACTGCTAGCGTGTGGATTCCATCATGCATTGCTTCAGCCTAGCCACGCTCTCATACCTGCACTTCCTCGATCCAGTTCGGATTTCCCATAGGTGTCACTTCGATTTTTGGTGACAAACAGGTCTTTTGCAAGAAATTTCTTGCCCTAGCGGTGTTGATTTGTGCCTGTATTTGCACAAAAGGGTTACAACATTTGAAAACCGAATAGGAAGTAGGTACAATATCCTAGTAGGGTTTTTATCCCTCCGTCAACACAATTACTCACGCTTGTTTTTAGAATCCTCAAACAGTGACTCTTAAAAGGCTCCCTTCTAATTCACCTGAAACAACTGTAAACCTCATGTTCCATATATGGAATTTTACTTGGGTTCAGTTTCGGCATTTCAGCTCCTATCGAATATTCCAGTAAATTTGTCCAAATATTGCAACACCCACGCGTTACTTAGTCCTAAGTTCATAGTCGGACATGAAAAAGCCCATTCCGTCGTCAATCCACGGCAAGACGTCGGCAAACATTTGCCCATAAACTAACGACGGCGCAACTGGCTGGAGTTTGACTCACTTCCATAAGTGCTCTCTATCCACCCGGCGAAGCTCATTTTATTATTGATCCGGTTTGATCGAATTTACTGAATTTCGGCGTATCGATTTTCTGCTGGATTTATCCAAGAGTATCCTAGGCATCGACTGCTCAGTATAATTTTTAATTTTCTGAGGAGTTGATGACACATGCTATAACAACAGCGTGTATGATGTGTATTGATGGACAGATCACGTCAATTTCGATCGCTTTCAATCGCAGCGATGTTCGCTAACTCTGGGAATGCTCGAAAGCAAACAATGTTCATTTGTTGAACATCCGAGAATCAGGCATACGGTAGTTGAGTGTAAGGAATACGGTATTTTCTGTCGATTCTTCATTGTGAAACAAATAACCCACCGAATTATGTTTTTACCCCACTCCATGTTTCTCCTAACACTTCTACAGAAAATAAACCTCAGATCTTCTAGCACACCGAGGTTTTCTATAGGGGGAAGTTGTAGCCATTTCTTGGAACTCGATCATTTTATTTTTTTGCTTCTGTTTTTTTTAATTAATTTATGCTAAAACCAATCTGGTGATCGTGAACAGATACTAGTTTCTCACAAACGTGACGCTCGTTTTTTTTTGTTGTGGATATATCAAAGAGTAAAACGCGAACGCATTGCCCCTTCGATTTTTGTGTGACATCGACCGAGAAATCGATCCGGAAAAATATGGGAAGCACTGGACATTCTTACAGTTCGACAATCCTCAGAAAAAATTCTTGCCTAGAGCCCTGAATTAGCGAAAAAAATTTCTTCTCAGAAAATCAAAAACTTTTGCTATTTTTAGATCCACTATCAAAAAGTGCATGGCCGGATTTGGGTAATTTGAAAAGTTTTGAAAGTTTCTCTATGTTTACTGGCGCCTGAGAGCAAAATTCTGTTTTGGACTCCACGATGAGTTTCTAGCGTCATTTCCTCCATAATCAGAGCCATTCATATTGTTAGTTTATTTTGAAGAATATTTTCAGAAAATGACAAAACTGAGAGAGTATCAGAGCTTTAGACCTGTAATCATGGTACCACTTCTACTTCGTCTGCTCCCTCCTGTCATCATGGTACCACTGTTAGTTCGTCTGCTGGTTCAACTTCACTTCCTTTCATGTACTTTGGCTTGCTTAGCCCCGCTTAGTGATCAAGCGAATTTTTGATGTCTAAGCTTCTGAAGAAAATTTTTAACGCTGACACTGGATGTCCTAAATTAGCTAGAAATGTTTTAATAGAAAATCCAAAAAGTTGATGTAGCCCAATGCCACCCTATAGTCTATCGCAGTCTTTCTGCTTCCTACTCGTGTCTTTTTTTTGCGCGTGTTGTCCTATCCTACCCTTCTGTTACTTTTGTTTCGTTTTACTCTTATTTCCGTCACATTCTATGTACGTGCTTTAAGTAGATGACAATCTCCTATCTTGAAAACTATCACGAGTGTTTGATTGGTATGGCTATGGGTAGGGATCTATGTACTGTAGTAAGATGTACATTTTGCATGACAATTTTTTTGCACTGCTGTTCCTTTGTTACCAATTAGTGTATCTATCGCTTGCAATCGTCCAGCAACAGGATCCTGAAGGGTCTTAGCAGACGACAAGGACCACCTGCAGCGGTGATCCATGCGCCTTTCTTCGGCGCTGACACCCTTCTGGTGTTGAGCGCTCGAGGTCGCGACCGCCGTCAGGAAGTGGCATTATCCCTCCCTTCTGTCAAGTAATATATACGACCGCTAATGAGGGAGATTAGCAGCGAAGCGTCTTCACTGGCCGACCTTCACCGTTCTCTGCTTTAATGGCATCATTTACTCATAAAAAGCAGTTAATTACTCTGGCAATTTGGTAAGACTACGGTGGAAACCGTACTCTTACCAAATTGACGGGGTAACTTACTGGTTTCCAGCGAAGTTCTGCAAACTTTCCCTCGAATTTTATTTGTCTCTACTGAAAGTAATATGTTTGTTATATCAAACCAAACCCAGAGCTTTTTCGTGCTTCCTTAGAAATTTCTAAGTCATCAGGGTTGAGTTGTCCTCCAGTATTTTCTCGTTTAAACCTGAAATTTCGATTGTTTATGTGCATGTCTTGGGTTTTTTTCTGTTAATGACCATGTGTACGTTAAGCAGAATTTCATAAGCATGAAAGAAAATTTTTCTGGCTACCATAAATGATGCCATAAGATTACTGTAAGCAACTCATGTTGATTCCATTCCATAATATTCACGCATGCTCCTTAAAACATCATTCTTATTACCTACGGGTCCGAGGTTCACGTAGGGCTTAGGGTAGGGGGATTTTTCGAAAAATTCTGTGGAACAATGGAGAATTTTTGTATTAGATTACTTTCAACCCTTAATCTTTAGTATTAATTTAACGCCTGATTTCGAAAAATTAAACCTAAAATTGATTCTGTAATAGCTTAATTTTTGAAATTCCTGCTACTCCTGGTCCCAAATCCGCAGACCACTCGCACCATCTCCAACCCTCTCTCTGCTTCCGAAACTGCCATGTACAGTTTTGGTTGGTTTTTTAATCTAATTAATGCAATGGAGACCCCCTTTGCGGTCCAGTGGGATGGAACATGGGTGTTTGGGCGTGGTTGATGAACCTACAGGGAGCGTCAATCACGATCACTACTCCCACAGCCTGGAGCGCCGCAGTACCCATGTGGCGCTGGCGAGGCAGCACTCGAAATCCACAGCATTCAGCAGCGCCACCAAGGTGGTACCACACTCCAGGCCGCGGGAGTTTTGATCGTGATTGACGTCCCCTGTACTTGGTTGTCATCCATAAAGCGGACTTTCCCCTCTAACAAATTCATCAAGTTGGCAGCCAGTGCTTTTCTCTGCCACGTGATCCTAGCTCCAGGTCAACACTTCTTGGAGTTTCAAATCTCTGTTTGCATATTTATTGTTTATTTATTGAATACACCTAAAGTTGGTGTGCCACACATTACAGAGAATTCATAATCATTGCTAAATAAAATAAATTAAATTGAAAATATTATAAATACATGATACCTAATCCTTCAGATTGTATATCTGCAAATATATATGTACAAATAAATAGTACTATCTGCAAATCTTGCACCATTTGATCGAATATTATTAGGTTGGTGCAGAAATAATGCGCGTTTTCCTTGCATCATCTTCGGTGCCAAAAAATTTCCGGTCTTTCTTGTCATTATCATAATAATTTTCACTAAGCCAGACAGCACTTTAATTTCATCAGCACTACACTGGGAAGGTAAAAAGGAACAGTTGCAATAATTTTAATAACAGTCTTAATTGCATGACTTTGTTGATTGCTACAAGGTACAAATCTAGCCGGAATAA